>JAOUZG010004491.1:1811885-1827455 GCA_026289955.1 Argiope argentata | reverse complement strand
CTCAGAGTAAATAAGCTTACGCTGAGTTTATTGACACAAGTTTCATCTCCCCTAATAGGTGAGATTGTAGTGTTAGCCTTACAAGCCAGATAACATCTACGAAACCGAAGTCGACTTTTGTATTATGGTCAAAACCTGAAGATATAATCAAATTAATTCAACCAAAAAGATGAGAGAACTAACTGGATACCGCAAAAAGCTCGTTATTCATACAAATAACATTCACGAAATGCAAATTATTAAGAAATTAAAAAAAGATATTAGAAATCACTTTTTACGCTTTAATTCAATGACTGAAATACACGCAGCTACATTTAATTTGATTTCTTACACTAAATTGACGCTCTCGCTATTTTACGATTCTAAGGAACTCTCAAAACACAGAAAAAAAGAATTATAATCTGCTCACATATAGTTGTGAAATGTTTGTCATGAAAAACACGTATCTCCATTTAACAAGTAGAATAATATATCTCAATTTTTTAAACATTTTCAGGGAAAGAAATCTTTTTGCATGAATAATAACAGAATTCTGGGTTTTTTTAAACTATATTATACACATAAACATGAAACAGCAAATTTATATGAGTTATGGAGAAAAATAAGGAAAAATTGTTATTTGCTGCGAAAAATTAAATTTTTTTTCCTATGAAAATTTTGAGAATTAAGAAGATTTGTATTGCTTGTAAAACGACAATTTAATGTTTGCTATAATTAGTGGGGATCTATTTATTTGAAAGAAGTAAGGTGTTGGGATTTATAGCAACAATGGCTGTTATCCCCTGTTTCAAATGCTTAGAACAAAATATAAATTAAACACAAGAGAGCGCGCACGCACAAAAACAAATTGAAGTTTCAGTCGGTTAACAGTTAATGAAGTCTGTTCAATCAGTTGAATGAAGCTGCAGTGAGTCCGCTGATGAGATTTAGAACATTTCCAGCAGTTCCAAGGGGAAGAAGAGGAACAAAAAGTCAGAGCGATTTAATGTGGTAAAAAAATTAGTAGATGTATCTATTTATTCATTAAAAAACTCACCACAATTTGAAATTCCTCATTTGATGAAGCCACCCTAAACATTGAAATTAAACACTATCCAAAAAAAATTATCAATTTAGCAAATCAAATGACCGAAAAAATACACTTCTATAAAAGAAACGTTAAAATATCTGATCGGACCAATTTTAATGAATGGTACCAATGGTTTTAATAATCAGACCAATTTTAATAAATTAATTTTTAAACAACAATCCCAAAATATTGTTTAAAAACTACTTTAAAGAAAACTATTTTAAGAGACAAAACAGATAAAGATATTTGACATAGAAAAATAATCGACTGATTTTTTTGGCAAAAAATAAATCAATAAATGTGAAAGTATAGAAAATAAATTGTTTATTACTTTATTATTTGAATTACCTATAGCAAATAAAAAAATAAAAACATTTTCTTGTTGACTTCTGCTTTTTTTAATCTAAATTATCTTTAACCGTTCCAATGATTCCACGGATAATCGAAGTAAAAATAGAATTATTAATAATGCGGAATGTAGTTGCAAACAAATACATTCCTTCCACTGCTTTTACCATGACTCCATGGAACGTCAATATTGCACATAATTTCATTCGTTTTTAAAATAGTAATATTTGAATCATTCAATAAGTTTTCGCATTTTTATCAATACTAGGATTCGAATAAGATACCAATATTAAAAGAATTGAACTCTTCGTTTTGAATACCTATTTATTGCTGTATGAAAACATTTCGGGTTTTTTTCAGAACATTTTAATTTTATGTGATACCGAAGATAAAATAAAGAATACTACGGATTCATTTCGATAGATAATAAAATATACTGAGAACACTGTTACTATTAAAAAGTTAAACATATCTGCTTACCTGAGAATCAACTTCAACTTCTTGCAGAAGTACTTCCCAACTTGTAAACAACGTACTCTGGTAGGGAGGTCTGGAAAAGGAATAGAAGATACATGTACAGCTGTTATATGTTAAAAGTTATGTACAGAATAGAATACATACTCTATAGACACATACTCTGTAGACAGTTACATACTCTATAAACATTAAATCTGGGTACCGAATTTTATCTATCCATCTCTCTTCGCGTTGTAATTACAGTATTAATTTATATACGAACAGCCTGATGAACGGACTTCCTTTAAATAGATATAATCAAAATTTGATAGAAATCTTCAAATTTTGTGTAAAGATTGTACAGTAAATTTCAGTTTTCTAGCTCAAAGTATTTCTCTGTTGCAGGCAGACAGATTTTGTACAATATACATTTTTGGAATTCAAGTTAGTCTGATAGGTGAAGATTCGTCAAACTTTACTGCTCGTATTCTTTAAGGGTTACTACACTTTTTCTATACTACATATAAAAAAATTAAAAACACTTAGGCGTGAATATGACAGCTTATTTGATATTAACAAAAACAACTTTAACCCGTCTATAGGGACAGAGTCAAAATTTTTCCGCGTTGTTCATTAGCTCTTATTATCACGTGGTATTCTGTTCTTGAATACCTCAGTATCTCCATGTTGCTCCTTACGCAATATGTTGGTAAGTCTAAGTATGGAAACTTGGGTATAACCGAGTTATCCTTCCCCAGACTTTTTGTTGTTATTTATGAAGTCATAGACACTGTGCGTTTAATTTGAATAATGCAAAAAATATCGAGTGTTCTTAAAATAATATTTTTAATCATTATGATCTTTAATTTTGTTTATTAAATTCCAGCAGTTGTTAACATTAGTGTAATTCTGTAATTCCTAAACGACGTAAATACTCATTAAAAGATTGCTCAGACTTTCCCTTACAATATCTTTCCAACATTTAATATTATAGCATTTAACATTTTCAATATTGATATTTTTACTATATTTTGTCATTATATGATTTCTTGAATTTATTATGTTTCCAAAATAAATAATGATGCTGTTTTTAAAATTTTGGAGATATCGCAACCTCCTATACAAAACAGTGTAGCGTTTGAAAGTCGTGGTACGAACCTGCGACGCTAGAACCTGTAGCCGAGTAACATGACCATAATACGAAAGCCGACTTTAGTATCGTAGATGTTATTTGGCTCTGTAGAGTTAGCCTTATAAGCCAGATAATATCTACGATACCGAAGTCGAATTTTGTATTATCGTCATGCTACTCGGCTACTGATCCTAGCGTCGCAGGTTCGTACAGCGATCTTCAAAAACTACAACAGCATCATGTTCTCTCATGACAATAACAATGAAGTATTTTCACTGCATGCCTCGGGACGCGTGAGGAAATGCGTGCTTCCAGTTACAAGTTAAACCGAGTTCACGTACTCATTCAAAAATATCACGATTCAAAGCATCAACCTAGAGATCCCATGACTGTATGTGTCATAATTATATTGATAACCTATCAATGGAAATATTTACAAAAGTAAGTTATGGCGAATTGAGACATGGATATTACTCAAGACAAATCGGATCTAGATTAAACAGTATTAACTCAATTTATCAGTCGGAAGAATTTCTAAATAATTCAAACACATAACCATGAAAGCTGCCAAATCTTGTCTGAATTATTGCTTGGAGCAAAAAAAAAAGAGTTCAACCGTTCTCTTTGTGTAACACAAAATAAAACCTGAGCTCTTAAGGCACTTCCTCGTAATGGATATACAGTTAATCTCCATTAAAAAGGTTCAAAGCCCGCAGATTATTGCCTTTCAGACGAGCACATCAACCGAAAGAGAGTCCATAAATTTTGATCACTGCTTTAGATACACTTTTATGAGAGAGAAAAAATCTCGTCGTATATATCTTTAAAGAGGAAAAAAAAGTCCTTCTTTTGAAAACTTACTTTGCTGTAAATGCGAAGAAAGTAAATCATCTTTAGAGAGAAGGATAAGGGAATAGGATCGTTATTAATAATACTATATTATTTCTTCTGAGGTTTTTTTATAAATGTTGATTAAATATCAACATTTCTGAAATAATATGCAAATATATCACAAATAGAATTAGAAATATTTGTCTGTTTATATACAAAAAATAATTCTCGGAAATTGTATCTTGATAATATGAAAGCAGATTGAACGGTAGATTGGATTGGGGAGAATAATACTTGGCATCTGAATTTTTATACTGTGAAAGCAAAATGTAAGGTATATCGGAATGGGAAAGCAATATCCGGCATCTGAATTTTGATAATGTGAAGGGAAATTGAAAGGTACATTGGCCTTTCGGCAAACAATACTTGGCATCTGAATTTTGATAATGTGAAAGCAAAATGTAAGGTATATTGTAATGGGAAAGCAATATCCGGCATCTGAATTTTGATAATGCGAAAGCAAAATGTAAGGTATATTGGAATGGGAAAACAATATCCGGCATCTAAATTTTGATGATGTGAAGGCAAATTGAAAGGAACATTGGCATTTCGGTAAACAATACTTAGCATCTGAATTTTGATAATGAAAAAGCAAAATGTAAGGCAGATTGGAATGGGAAAACAATATCCGGCATCTGAATTTTGATAATGTGAAGGCAAATGGAACGATATTTGAACTTACCTATTTGGCAGAAAATGCCTATTAGAAAATACCTATTTGGCAATGTTCAACGTACATTTCTTCAATTCATGCACATGATACCTTGCTCAAAAGCCATTGATAGCATGAGAATGGTTAATTAAGGATTCGCCTCTGTTCTAGTTAAAGATGGTATTTGATTAATCTCTCTCGTCCAAAAGATCTAGATTCTTTACTAATAAATACTAATGAAACAAACAGGTGTTTTTCTTATCACTCTGTAGATAGTGTTATTATTTCGTCTATAATGGGCATATTACCAAATAATGAGGTAAAACAAGAATAAAAAAATCACATGAAAGATCAAAGGTCGCAGCATTAATTTTTTAATGATTATAAATTGGAACAAAAGCCTTTTTTTATTTTTCTTTCATTATCAACATTTAAAAAGGATGTATTGATATTTCAACTTAAATCTTTACATTTATATCTTATTTCTCCTTCAAATCGATATTTTTTCATTGAAATGAAAAGGTATGGCTTTAATAAAATACGAATATAAACACTTCTGATCACATACTACACACAATATTCATGTTTAAGGATTCAGGACAATCAAAAGAGAAAGAGACCCCATTTTTCAGTCGAGTATTGATTTTATGGAAATGTTTACAAATCATTCATCAACAGTATTAAGTTATTCATATCTGAGGAGAATACTTGGGATATGTTTTCTTATTTAACATTAATAGCACACGCCCTGTTTCTGATGAGTTCCAGGTCTTCGAGAGTGTTTATTGGATAAAGTTTCGAGTTATGAAACATCTAATGAGGGTTAGTTACGAGAGTCTATTTTGGGGTATCCCTTGACGAAACAAAACTACTTTTGATTGACTAGTATTCCTTAACTTTTTTCTTTTTTAATAGTTTCTGCTTCCATCATATTTTATCGTTTCTAGACAGAAAGTCAACTATCATAACAAAAACAAATCTACTTTATTTTCTACATTTACCTTTTTAACCAGATCTTTGCTATTTTTCTTAACAAAAATTTATTATAATTATGCCTTTATTTTTAGTCACTGTTAGCGTGACAGGATTGAATATTTGTAGCTTTTGAGGGATTTAACTTTCGCATTTAAATGCTTTAAGGTGATCAGGGATCTTTAAAAGGAGTTTTTGTAATTTTCACCTTAGCAATTTGAAATTTTACAAACGTTACTTATAATTTTTTTAAAAAAATCAGTAGTTTTAAGTTATTATATTGATTAGTTTTGATATTTTGTACTCAGACTTCAAGTTTAATCCCAACTTTTGTTTCAAAATGGTTAGAATAAGTAATAATAAAAATTGGAGCACTTTCAAACAAATTTGGAGCGTCTGGAACATTTTTCATTAACTTTATTTATTATTAATAATATATTATATTAACCCCATTAACTCCTAAATAAATTAATATATTGCTTTTAAAATTTGTGTTTCATCTCCTATAGTATTACTCTTAATGTCTGTAAAATTTCAAATTGCTAAGGGGAAAATTACTAAAAGTCATTTTACAGATCTCTGGTCGCCATAATGGCCATTAAAACTACTGATGTAATTCTCAACGCTTAGAAAATATATTTTTTCAAGAGGCTTTATAATGTGCATTAAAATGATTCTGATTTTCTTTATTATCTTCAGTAGGCATAGTTTATTTAAAAAATAAAATAAATTCAGAATAACAACAAAATTAGTATCTCAAAACTAAATCAGATAATTAACTAGATGTGTAACGGAATTTCCGATACCATTATTTCAAAACAAATTAAAAAATTTAAATGCAATGCATTTTATATAAAAATGATGAAATGATGAATAAATCGTGATGGGTTAATGTTGAATTATTGTTCTTATGAATATCTCGCTACGTTGTAATTTTAATTTCAGAGCTTGAAAACAGATATACTTTTAACAGTTCAAGAAGATAAATAAAAATCACCCAGTCTTGTTTAACGTAGAATTCAAAAAGATGAATAAAAACAGTTTCATCAACCACCATGCCTTGTTGTTCCCCTCCTATAGCTTGAAAATAACTATTCAGTTCGTGATCGGGAGAACTTAACTGTAACTTTTTACTTCTTGTGAGCAATAATATATTTTAATTTTACGAAGATCATACTTCAGAAGTGCTAGCATCAAAATACTGTTTTCGGTAAACTTGTTGCTTTATTTGGTCTTTTAGTGATTTTTTTTAAATCTAATAAAGTTTATTTATTTTAACTTTTTTAAATAAGAACATATATGCAACTTGTTTATAATAACACTACATCATTTTTGTAAACAGTATAATTTAAACTTGCATCTTTTAAATACTCAAATAAATACTATTATAAAATGAAGTATTATAAAATGAAGTAAGATATTAAGTGTGGAGGAATATACATTAATTATTTAAATTCGATTAAAACATTAATAAAAAGATGGCTAACGGGAGAAAATATTAAAGATGACAAGTTTAAAGAATAGTTATAATTTATATGAAGATAATTTCTTTTAAAATATTTTCTGTCAAATGCGACACCCTAACTCAATTTTTTCATCCTTTTTCTCATTTTGTAGAAGAAAAAAATCCGACTCTTAGCAAAAAATATCATGCTGTTAGATTTTGGAAGGAAATGGAATTAGGTTTAGTCATATATATAAGTGCAAAGTTATGGTACTTGAACCATATTGCTATGACATTAAACGGATTTTAACTTATTTCCTTACACAAGTTTTAAAAAATCCTTAATGAATATGAAATTATTCATGTATTTGTAGCGTCATGTAAAATAACAGAAGTAGCTGTGACATTTTTGAATGCTAAATTATTTTTGACAAAATTTTTTAAACTCTATTCTTTCCAATTTTAATCTAAAAAAACGCTGCAATTGTTGAAAAAAAAAGATGAAAACACCAAACGATTTTTAAAAAAGTAATAATGGCTTTACCACTATTGCGTTTAAAAATAATAACTCGTTTGGAAATATTTCTGTATGGGAAATTCTGATTCTTTCCAGGTGCGATATTTCAATTATTTTTTTTCTTTATCAGCGAAGGACAGCAAAAAGTTAACCATGTTTAAATTTAATTCTATGGCATTAAATGCATTTTTACGCCAGAAAAGGCCGAGTCTGCGTGTGAAAGAAATATTGAAGTGCTATAGCGCGACAGAAACATGGAAAAGTTAAAACGATAACTTTATTTTGAGTTGAGAGAATTGCGGAACTTTGAACAAGATTATTTGATTATAAGAACACGAAAAATTCGATTTATTTTGTGACTTTTTTGTCCGTTAATGTATTTAAACAAAAATGCTTTTGCAGTTAGTTATCGTCATTCGAAGCGAAGTGAAATTTTTAGCAGACAATTTTTTTTCTTATGCTATTTTGTCATTTTTAATCATGGATTGGGAATGAAATTAAGTAAATGCGGGCATATGTTTAAGGTATTGTAGGATTATTTTTCTAAAATTGTTAGTATCGGATTAATCTTATTTGCATTTTTAAAATTTTCTGTAGGAAGATTAGATTCCTTAACTTCTGAAACTAAATAAATTTTTAATTCTTATTTTAAAGAACGAGATGAAGATTAAAATTCAACTATACTATACTTTTAATAAAATAAAAATCAATTTTTAAGGTGTAAAGGAATTTGATTTTCCATATAAGCTCTATAAAACAGTTATGATTAAAAATTTTAAATTTTTGCACATTTCTCAAGTTGTGTTGTTTTTTGCTTACCAAATATGCATTAAGACAGTATTCCTATTGTTGCGTTTTTAGAGTAGCGGGTTCGGATTAAATAAACTTTACTTGAGGACAGCACAAACAAATTTATTTACAGCTATTTACAGGATGACTTGATGAAGGAAAACTTAAGATAAACACAATACAGCAATCAACAATCATTAACAACGTTAATGCAAGCCTTACGCACAATAAAACCGGACTGCAAAACAGCTATCGTATAGCACAGCAAACAGTAAATCACAGCGAGCCCAATAATACAACGTTAACAGCAAATGTAAACACAGCTTACTAACAGCAAGCAAGAAAAGTAATCCGCTAATCCAGCGAGATTTTCCGAGAAGAAATAAACTAAATAACTAACTGCCGGAACTACGGGTACCCGTCCCTTATATAGCTGACCAAGCGCGGGCCCAAAAGCACGCGAAGCAATGCGATTTGATTTTCATTTTATTATATGCGTTTTCTTTCATTTGCTCTTTCGAATCTTATTATTTTAATGAGAAACTTGTGTATTTGCTGTTCATATTATCAGTTTAGTTTGGCAGGCTACAAAAAATATTTTATTTTGTATATGTCGATATTTGAGTTTATTGTATTACTAATTATGTATACAGTATGGTCAATTAAAGACTTTTTAAAGTGCTGTAAATTCAAAATGGCGTCTTTTATACATTGTGAAGTGATGACAATAATGATGAAATGTTCGCTTTACAATAGAAAGAGAATACAGTAGCCTCTAAAGGTATGGACCGCTTAGCATTCGAGGACAGAAATTTGACTTATAGCTCGTATGAGGATGGCGTGCGCGCGCGCACACACACACACACACACACACACACACTTGCACATCCCCTTTTTACAGGGGTAGGGGCACATTCACACACCTCACAGATAGTATACAGAAGAACAACCATGCCCGAACCAGGACTCGAACCCGGGATGCCCAGATCACAAGGAAGAAGCGCTACCTCTGAGCCAGGACACCGGATATGAAGTACCATGCATATATAATAAATAAAATGATTAAAGTAATATATTGAAAAAGGTTACCGTATTACCATCGATGTAATAGATAAACTACAAAAATAACTAAAAAATAGAGGAAAATTTTAAAATAACTAAAAATAGAGGAAAATTTAGAATAATTAAGTTAATAAAGAAAGATATAAATAAGATAGATATAAGATAGATAAAATTAAGATAGATACAAGATAGATAGATAAAATAAAATAGATGCAAGATAGATATATAAATTAAGATAGATGCAAGATAGATATATAAATTAAGATAGATACAAGATAGATAAAATAAGATAGATACAAAATAGATAGATAAAATAAGATAGATACAAAAAGATAGATACAAGATAGATAAAATAAGATAGATACAAAAAGATAGATAAAAGATAGATAGATAAAATAAGATAGATACAAGATAGATAATTTAGATATAAAAATTTAAGTCGATAAAGAAAATTATCTATTTAATTCCCTTTTTATCAAAATTATTTATAACTTTCGAATTTAAATGTTTAATTGGATTATATACTTTTTTAGCAATACAGTAGACACGAATGTTATCGAAATTGTGCAACATTGATCTCCATCCTATTTTAACGAAATCAACATCTCCCAACGCATACTCAAAATTGAAGAAGGTTTTTCTTACAGCGAATGGACAATATAAGTACGGTCCTGTAAATTCCAGGATAGAATATTTGATTTAGATTCACAATTTTTAATACAAACATTTTTGGAGAGATTGAGTGAAATAATTCAATGAAATTTAATTGAAATTATTTAAATTAATTAAAAAACAATATTTTTTGTATGTTTCCGTCATTATTTCCAAAATTATTTTTATACTTTTTAAAATCGTCTTTTTAATTATATCAAATATGTCGGGTAATTTTGCTTCGTTTTTTTTCAATTTTGAAAAAAAATATTCTTAAATTAATATTTTTTGCATAATTTTTACCCATAAACAAGATTAAAAGATTATTACAATGAAAAAATGTTTTCATTTTTTTATCAAATATTTAATAGATTGATTTTTTTCCTTTGTTAGAAACCAAAGAAGAAAATATTTGCCTACTACCGCTAAATTTATAGAAAAAGCGATAGCAGAAAATGAAATTATAGTACCTCGAAACACAAACGCAATTAAAAGTGAGATAATCCAGAACTATTAACGTTTTAAATGGCATTATGTTATGATGGGACTTTTTTCCATTAGGAATGTACAGTTCCGATAATGAAATGTTTCTTGCACAGATAGCAATCTATAGCTTATTTTTGTTTCGTGACTTTTCAGCTATGCTCAAAACAAAAATAAAATCATCAGAACATTATATTTTCTGACTTGCATTTAGTTTTCAAATGCATTCAACTGTAAATATTGGTTACACTGACATCGTTTGTCAATTAATTACGGTTGATTATAAAACCACCAAAAAAATTCCTGGCTGCAAATGCATTTTGCTAGCAAATGCTAATATTTCAATATTCATTTAATTTATATTAATAAAGAAAATAGTACAAATGATTTACTTTTTATATAGAACAGAATTTTTACAAAATTTCTTTTTATTATCAATACTTATGAGATATTGGTTTGTGATTTTTATTTTTATTTTGTCTTTTGAGCTAATAATTTTAATGCGATTATTTTAAATCTATTTTTAATCTACCAATTTTTAATATTTAACGGTTTTTTGAACTAAAAATATATTAATAGAAATAAAGAATGCAATAAGACAAATATATGCTGTCAGAAAATTCATAAAGTTTTTATAAATTTTTTTGAATTCGTTTTCTAAATTTTAGAAAACGTCGAATTTTAATTCTGAAAGGGAAAAAAATTTGTAAAAACCATTCATAAATAGCTGAGTTTTTCCCTTTTCATCTGCATTTAAAAAAAGAAAAATATCGTTTGCTAAGATAGCTTTTTCTTTGTATTATTAATTTTATAGATTCATTCGGATCTTTAAAGTTATTACTTGAAATTAGCATTCTAAAATGAATAAGGTCGACTTGAATAAACGAAATTAAACATCATGAAAATAAAAATTATTGTTTGCAAAAAAATAATTTTCTACCTCATGTTTGATTTTTTTAATTATATTATTTGTATCTTTTCTCTCATTAAAAATAGAATTCTTTAATTTATTATAAAAATAATAAATATGTAATGCTTTCAATAATAAGATAGTAAAAAAAATAAAAGTATCGTTTGCTAAGGCAACTTATGAGAATTGTCGCCAAAAATAATTCAGATGATTAATAAAAAATGAATTTGGGAATTGAAAAATAAATTTTTAATTAATTAATCGCATTCTTACGCTCTGATTCTATTTAATCGAGTTTATCAACTATTGGAGATGATCATGAAAATTTCTTTTTTTGATGAATATCATTTTCAATACCAAACTTTTATTCTAAATTTTAATAGTTTAATACGCACTATCGGTTATTCTAATTTCTCCCATTTTAACACTTTGAAATAAATTAGTAACGTTCTGTAATTTAAAGCATGAAATGCGAGTTCTTTAAATGCTCTACTGAGAATAAATTTCAAATTTTCTATAATAAAATTGAAGCTTAATTTTTTAAATATCCAAAATAAGGTAAGTCGTCTTGCAGTAGAAGTAAAACATGAACGTTAATTTTAATGAAAGTGAGAGAGCAAACAAAAAAAACATCTGTTACATTAACTTATATATTTTCTTATTTAGAATAAGAAAAATGAAAGATAAGTGAAAAAGCTCAATTTTTTAATCTTAATTTACTAAATAATGAACATAATATACGCCGCAGTAGATTGGCAAAATGGGTATCTTATGTTAGTTTTGATGTCATTTCTTTTTTCCCATCCACATACAAATAGTTTTATAAGCTAAAATAAAAATGATGTATTTTATGTATTTATCAAATTGTATATTATAATTGTTTCGTAATCTATGATGTGCTAATATTTTAGTTTGATTAATCGAACTTATGGAAGACAAAGAGGAGAATTTTTAGAAGATTTTGTGTATGCTTCGGATTTTAAAACCACTTGAGTCTTCAAAATACATTTTATTATCTTATTTTAATCTTTTTAAATCTTTAAAACAGTTTGTTACAAAATTAATAGTAACTCTTTATTTATATATTTTATAGTAACATTTATATGAATCACCCTGCTAATACGATAATAAAATTACTTAACACTATAATGCATTTTGTAGGCTTCTGGTTTCGTGTCTTTATTTCCAATTATATATCACTGTTTCAAAGAGAAATAATGGCTGTTTGAAAATCTTTTTTTAATGCATTTTGTTAAATATTTAAAAGAAAACACAGATATGAGACAAGAACGGAGCTTGAATAAGATTTAAACAAGGAACTTAGAAAAATATCAAGATAAATAATACTACGATTAAAAATGCTATCAAAATATTTTATTTCCATTGTAAAAAATATATGGGTAAAAAGGGATTTTTATTTTTATTTCAGAATTCTTATAATGTTATTTGTGTCACTGGGATATTGTTTGATTGATAATGTAGCCAATTGATACATTTTAATTTTTTGCTTATATTTCAGAAAAAAATAAAATAATCTTAAAGTTTTTTTCTGAAATATATGCAACTATTCAAAACACGTTTTTTAAAGGAAATTTTATGCCTTTTAAATAATGTAAGATCAAAAAGTATATTAAACGGCATTTTTCAGCCGGCTCTCTGGCGCAGAGTCAGCGCGTCTTCCTCGTGTTCTTGAAGTCCCGGTTTGGGCATGGCTGTTCTTCTGTATGCTATCTGTGAGATGTGTGAATGTGCCCCCCTGTAAAAAGCGAATGTGCAAGCAAATGCGATGAGCGTGTAGTTAAATCGTACTCTTGGCCTTAGTTGGTGCTACTTCAAAAAACAAGAGACGCTCCTTTCGGCTTAAATCTGCTGCTGTATCAGCGGGGGGCTTGTCCAATATGGCAAGTGCCAAAATTAACAACAGCAACAACAAACTGTATTTTTCAAAAGCATGTAAAAACTATTAAAATTATCAATAAATATATTAAAAACTATATAGTTTATATATTAAAAATAAATATAATATATACAATAAATATAAAAAATATTTTCATACATTAAAATGTCAGTCTTCCCCCCTCTTAGCATTTGCAAAGTGAAAAATAAATTTTGGTTAGTGTCGTACTCTCCAAGTAATTACTCTTTGGAATTGCAAATACCCACCCAAAACACTCTTTTGGAACTTTAAGACAGTATGGAAATCAAGTTAAAACAAAACTTTTGAAAATGAAAAGAAGTTGAAAGCGAAACGTGAAAATGAATTTCTTAATAACTTCCCTCAAATGTTCTATTCTTTAAATTAGAATTCATATCGCCTTTCTCAACGTTTCTTAAATGAAATGAAAATAATGAAATTGAGGAAATTCTTTTTACGAATAAATAATTTTAACACTTTAAATTTTCAGTAGGCTTTCTTAATATATTTAGCTCAATTTATTTATTTTTTTAAATTTCAACCTAAAAAAAGGAAAAGAAAAGCTAAAGGCATTTTCAATAAATTTTACAAAAGATAATATTTGACATTTAAGTGGCGCATATTCGATTAACGACGTCACTTTGCAAGCATTAATAAGGAAGATTCATTTTTCAATCAATACTTCATTAAAAAATGAAATAAAATCCACGGGGGAACGTTGTTAAGGTTTAAGCATTTGTTATATTACCCCAAGAAATTATATTTTAAATTAATGGCGTGCTTTAATCGGCTGGATTAATTACTCTGTTAGACTCGCGTATGTTCAGTCACAAAATTGCTTTAAAAAACCTTCGAGATTTAGCGATGCAGTTTTTTTATGTTAAAAATTATTTACTAGTAATATTCATTGCATTTTTTAAAAGTAAAATAAGTCGAGACATTCTGTATAAAGCCTGTTGTAAATTTTTATCGTTCACTTATCTTTTTTTTCTTCTAAACATTGTTGTTTTGTTACATTTTTTGGCACACGTGACTGCTTCATTTGGTACGTTTTTTTTGTGTATAACTTTTATTTCTTCATTTATTTATGTTTCGAATCATGGATTATAGAATACACTTATATCATTACGCATATTACTCATTTAAAAGCTTATAACTAACTTTGTTTAATTGTTGTAAAAATGGACAATTTTAAAATTTATAAAAAATTGTTTTTTTAAGATGCCCATTAGGCTAAAATGCAGTTCTTTCCATAAATTCTGCTATTTTTTAAATATAAATTTTTCGCATTATTTTGAGCAAACACATTGTCAGATTATAGCAATTTCATGAAAAATTGAAATCATTTGGATTGTTTCATGAAACATATAATCTCGTGATTTTTCTTCCTGTATTGAATGCTAAGTAAGAGATATTCTGTTTATCATGCGAGCAGCTTAAGCCGAAAAAAATGAAATTATATCGATAAATTATAACTATGTCGTATGAGAAAAATTAACATTTTAAATTTTTTATCATCTATTCTTATTATCATGTCAGAACATGATGTTGTTTTGGGGATGAGGTTTTTGGCGTCAACAAAAATCTGTAGGTGAAAAATAAATTTTTTTTATCTTCACGAGCATCTCAAAAAACAGCTTTTATGAACGTTTTGCCATCCCATTTACAAAAGTTCTGATTGAAAAAAAATAAGATAATGACTGCAGTAAATAAAACCTAGAAAAATGTCATTTTGAGCGCGTGATTACATGAAATGAAATAAATAAGAACTTTGATATTATTTTAAACAATAAATGCGAGACAAAATTTATTTGGATCGTTTGCAATACTAAAGTGACTTATTGAATAAGTCACTTTATAATTCAAGTGAATAAAAATATGCTTGGTGGTGTTTGGCCTTTCCAGAAATTAGGTTCTAACATGAAACATTGAAACATGCATAGCAGATTTCATTTTAATCTTTTTTATGTATTCATTTGCAAAGATGCTTTAGTCTTTGCAATTCTGCCATAAATCTAGCAACATAAAGCAACTAATAACACCAAATCGCATGTTAAATACGTCTTACTAATGGAAAATTTCTATTCGATTTCAGATTGTGCTAGTTCCTTTATTGTACAATGCGGCAACATGAAATGATCCCATTCACATTGACGTGATACGATAGCCATTAAATTTGCCAATCCTTTGCTAATCTCTCAAGGAGATGACTCACTTCATATCGTAGTTTAGTTTAGTTTTATTATCCCTGCCTGTTTATATATATATATATATATATA
>JAOUZG010004491.1:1797937-1811485 GCA_026289955.1 Argiope argentata | reverse complement strand
TATATACACAATCATTTCCGAGCATAGAAGAGTAATCAATTTTTTTAGTTGCCCTCCGAGAAAAGAGGGTTCATTTTGTGAAGAAAAGTCTATCAATTTTGTAATCGTCTCTAGGAAGGAAGGTGCTTTTTATACAGAGTATCAAAATTTTAAAAGAAATGTATCTGTGGTACATTAAGAAAAAAAATAATAATGTGATATAATCTAATATAGATGAAGCAAGTAATAATGCGAATTCTTTTAAGTACATCATTCATTGTACATTTGTGGGTGTTTTATTAAATTTTGGACGATACAAATCTGTAAACTGAATTCTTTCTATTCGCTCGTGTTAGGTCAGCAATGTAGATCGAAAACTCTGCGAATTAATAGGAAGCAATTTGAAATACAGGAAAGCCCTGAACTAATTATGCGGTGTTTCTTTTAATTTAATGAAAAAAAAATTCTAAATATGATTTTTATGACGTCTGTGCCTCATGACCACAGTCATTTCTCAGCTAAAAGCGGTTGTCAAAATCTTTAAGCATGTCTTTTATTTTTAGTTCCAAATGCAGACTGAATTTATGTTAAATGGTTAAATGACTTTTTTCTTCTTCTATATTTTACTGCAAATCCTTTAATGGCGTTTATTATCACTAAGCCAAATGATAATGGTTACTAAATGACTTAAATTAATAAGAGAATGATAACGAGTAAATTTTTTTATATTTCTTTTATTGCTAAAACTTATCCCATATCCAGAACAAGCTGTAATGGACTAAAAATTTTGAAAAAAATTATTTCTGGTTCTAAAATTGACAAAACTGTTAAACTTTTTTCCTGACACATTTTATGAAAGGATAATTAAATTATGAAGAAAGCAGTTATAGTTAAAAAATCGTAAACACATTAAAAAACAAGGATATTTTTTTTTCAAATATTGTTACAACTTGCCCTAGTCCCCATAATTTTACTACCGAAATAGTAAATCTGATTAAATTTTAAACCACCCGCATAAATGCTTGACTGTCTATCAGTCTCTTTGTTCATGGGCATACAAACATAGAACTAAAGATAAAAAAAACGATATTATGAAATGAAATCTGGTATATGGTTTTGACATTAAAATAATAAACCTTTTCTAGTTTTGAAACAAATCTATCAAAGAGATCCAAAGAGCCTATTTGATTTTCTTTTCATTATAATGCAGAAATGAACAATTAAATCCAAAGCGACAACATTCACGCTCTTAAAATCACGTTAGGCTTATATTAAAGACAATTTATTTGATCCAATAATAATTTTATAGAATTTCTTGAACATCATCTGGTACAAATGAAAGGACTTTGATTATAATAGAGATTTATCATATAATAAACCTTTTTGAAAAATTTATTACTATAAAGACAATTTACCTCTTTATCAGCCATAAAAATGTTACTGTATGGAACTAATTCACATACTTGAGTCTTTGTGGTACTATGCATTCTTCATTTGTAGCTTTCGAAATTATGCTTTTATTGCTCTCGGGAATTTCTATGCAGATCATATTGATTTTTAGCGGCAAATCGGTCAAAGAGGAATGCCATTATTCAGAGCGTTATCTATTTTTATTTGATATCGTTTCAAAGCTGCATCAGATAAGCGAAAATACAGTCTCCATAAATTACTCGCTTCTATTTCAAACCTATTATCATATTTTGTGTTTAAGAATGATGCTGACTCAATTATTTTCGAATGTTTATGTATGTAAATCTTAAATTGAAAAGATATACATTAAGAGTATAAAGGGAAGGAATTCGCTTCCGATTCGCAACGCATGACAAAATTCCTTTATTTTGGATATTAATAAACAAACAAAAAAATGTTAGTCATCTTTATATAAATTTCATCTTTTTCCCTCTTCTTCAAACCTTAATATTTCTTAGCAACTTAAATTTTTATTTTATTCCTCATATTTTATTTACCCTTGTTTGCTTTCAGTTTTTTAAATACGAGGGAAAATCAAAAAGTCTGCGCCAATTATAGCCAAAATACGGCTGTGAATACAAAGCGAACATACACATTTCCAGCTGTGAATGTTCCTTGAACCGTACCAGCCGTATCTGCCTTTTGCTCCGATGAGTGGCGATGCTATCAGTCATTTAAGATGGCGGTTGCTTTTCAGACGTCCACAGCTTATGAGCAGCGAAGTGTTATTCGTTATTTAAGGAGCTAGAAGCAAACGCCCATCGCAATTCACTGGAAAATGCATCCCACGTACGAGGAAAAGTGTCTCTCTTTGAGAAGTGTTCAATGGTGGTGTTGTGAGTTTCAAAAAGGTCGCGAAGACTTGCATGAGAATGAGCGTTCACTGGGAGAATCTGGAACGCCCATTTTGCAGTCTGGACCTTGCCCCTGGTGTTTTTCATGTTTTCGGCTCCCTGAAGAAGTTTCTGGCAGTACAGATATTCACATGTGACGAAGAAGCCAAGAACGCGGTCCGCCGGTGGTCCCACAGGCAGCCGGAAGAATTCTACAGCAGGGGCATCTCTAATTTAGTGCTGCGATGGGACAAATGTCTGAACCGGTGTGGTGACTATGTGGAGAAATAATGCAAGGTACGTAGTACACTACGAATATTTGTAAATAACTGTATGTACCTGTTTTTGGCGAATAAAAAATGGGCAAAAAGACTTTTTGATTTGCCCTCGTATTTTCATCTACAAGATAACCGTCAGCAATTTTTGAAAACATACAGTACGCAAATTATGATATCGATAAAATGTAAAATATTGAAATACATATGACCAAATGCACAAAGTCTATTTCAAAGAAAAGTATTATATTAGCAGTTGAAATTAAATTGAACAAATATGGCATGTTTCTATATAGCAATGTTAAGTATTAATAGATAAGAACGAAATAAAATATAATGGAATTAATGTATTATTTTTTAAAATTTCCATGAAGAAAAAGTTATGCCCATTGCAGGTGTCTTCATGGCATGATATATTTCGTCACAACCGGTTAACAGGTTAATGGAAGACAAGCTTACCTTTCGCGACGAAGCTCGGCATTCCTTTTCCGGAAAGTTTCCACCAGCATCTGCAACTCTTCAGCATGCTGCTCATGTATAGAAGACAGCTGTTGCGTAAAGTCGGCGACTGAAAATGGAAAAAAAAATGTCAGCAACACAAATAATTATAATAACGATGTATTTATATATGGTATAGTATATGTTAATACAATAACAAATCAACATACGTATAATAATAAATAAGTCCTTTTAACATGTTAAATGCCGTATTACCCATTATTGTGTTCATATTCAAGGTAGAATTTGATGCGAAGAGTTTTCTCTCCTTATTTTTATCCCGCTGTGTGAGTCACCTGTGATTCATGCCTATCATCTAGTTAGTCCTTCTCTTCTGTACTACAATTAAGAGGTAGTAAAGAAGTACGTTTCGTTTTAGATAGTTGGTATATAGGCATGATTCATAGATTAGGATCATGTTTAAGATGACTAATGACTGGATTGTGTGTATTCGAGTACCATCAAATAGAAAGAATAGAAAATTATTTGCCGGCGTCCTGACACAGAGGTAGCGCGTCTTCCTCTTGATCTGGGCTTCCCGAGTTCGAGTCTACCAGATCATGGTTATTCTCTGTTCTATCTGTGAGGTGTGAAAATGAGACCCCCCCCTGTAAAAAAGGGCTGATAAGAGTGTGTCATTTTCTTGTGAGCTAGAAGTCAAACTTCTGTCCTCGAATGCTCAGTGGTCCATACCCTCAGAAGCTACTGCATCCGCCCCCCTCATCATAACGAGATCATCATCACCATAAAATTATTTACATACATTTTTTATTTCAACCATATGAGTAGATTCAAAAACGATATATAACACAGAAATGATTTGAATGTGCGACTTAAAATTATTTCATATTCATTAAAATAATATATAATCTGGACTAATCTTAATAGAATCGAAAGTGATCATAAATATTGAACCAAAATAATTTTCAAAATATTCAAATTCCATTGTACGATTGATGCTAAATCTTCGAATCTCTCAAAATTACAGCAAGAACCTTGTTTTAAATAATTACGAAGTATTTAAAATTCATTCACACATGGTTTAGTTTGAAAATTAAATAGCATTAGATATTCGTACATGGATCGGTTTATTGCGGATTTAAAATATTTCAAATTTGTAAATCGATAATCTGAAATAGTTTCAAAATTTTTATATGAACACAGGACATATAAAGCAGACTAAACTTATTTAAATCTATAATGAAATTGGCCTAACCTTTATTATTGTTTACTTCTATGCATAATATAGATCAGTAAGGTAACTATGTTCATTATATTCATCTATTTAAAATAAAACAAATAATGTATAAAAAGTCAACTCCTACTTAGATCAACTAAGAAATTTTTTATATTAGTTACTTTTTAATAAATAATAACAATAAATATAAATATTTTATCAAAAAATTAATGATGTTCGTAATAACTAAACTCCCATTCATCATCTTCACGTGAAAAATACTGAAATCCTAGCATTTTACCGATTGAGCAACTGCAAGTTGATTTCAATTTTCATTACAAATTGCTAAAACTCTATAGTATTAAAAATTAATTAAATTTAATTAATATTCGGAAACTGTATTAACATCGCGTGTCATTCTCTACAAGTTTTAAAAAAATGTATTTGAACTTGAGTGGCTGCTGAATAAAAAGTATTATACTCATGATTGAAATTTGAATAAGTTTCTCTCTCTCTCTCTCTCTCTCTCTATATATATATATATAAGGAAAGTGTGAATTAAGGAATAAAAAAATTAATCAGAATTTACAGGGCGCCATCTGTTGGTTCTAAACCGAACTGTTCACATATAAAATATTATAAACTTCTTACTTTTCCTTTTTAATGAATTAATATTTAAAAAACTGTATTAATATTGAGTATCAACCCCTACAAGTTTTAAAAAAATGTATTTGAACTCGTGAAGATGAATAAAAAGTATTTTATTGAGGATTTAATATTTAGACTATATATATATATATAAAAATAGATCACATTATACAGATATATATATATATATATATATATATCGGGAGAATGTGAACTAATATTAGAAACTGAAATATATAATTTTGCTCCTACTTTAAAAGTTCAAATCTCTGAACAGTCATAGACATATATTTTAGCACGAGATATGCTGGAAAAACAAGATTAAAAACGAGTTTTCTTTCTTGTAATAAAAAAAAAGTAATAAGCAAAATGCTACGCAACGCCGAAATATTGCGAAAAGCAACCGACATTCATTCTAGATAGAAAACGTTTTCTCTGCTGGAAATGCTATTGTGAACGCAGTCTATAAAACATATAAAAGCTTTTCAAAATCTTTATACACTTTTCAAAACATAGAGTTACAAAAATTAATTTATTTAAGTTATATACATCTAAAGAATTCATATTATGATAGACGAACTATACTATGTGCGAATAAAAAAGGAAATACGAAATGCAAGCATGAAACTTCATTTGATTGAATCCGTTTTGTCTAATATTCCTTTATATATATTAAAACTTTGAATCTATTTTTACTATTTCTTAAAAAAATATTTAAATAAAAAATTGTTGGAGTGTACTTTTTTATTTATACAGTTATAGTTTTTTTTGTTTGATACTGACGAATATTAGCATTTGTATTTCTCTAGTACTTTACTATCAACTTAAAATCGTACAATTAACAACAGCATTTGTTTATTAAAAAGTTTTGGTATTATTTTCCTTACTTGAACTTAATGCTATCCTCTGTACTATCTATAAAATTTACTAATTTAATGATGCAAACTACATTGCTGTATAGTTTTTTAAAATTTTAATAAGTTTGAAAAAAATGTATCAGACATACAATTTGTAACAACATTTTTTATTTTTATAATCAAACTCAAATTAATTCCATAGTTCGGTCAAATTATTCACTTGTATGCGTTCGCAGATGTTAAAATCAAGAAAAAATATCGTTTGCTCAGAGTATTGAAACATTTAAGCTGGATTTTCACTTCCAGTTTTATTTTATGACATTTTTTTTTCTGACAGCTTTTAATTTGCACGTGTCGTAAATTAAAACAAATTTATTAGCTTCTGTACACGTATTTCTCTTACGTATATTTGCTCTAAAAATATAAGGTTAGGGAAAAGATAATCCATTATTATTTTACTGCCATCTGCCTAGAAAGGAATAGATTTCTTTCCATTATTTGCCATTTCTTTCAATTATTCTCTTTCCATATGAAATTTTTGAAAATAATGGAAAAAGAAATTCATTATTTTCTCGGTAGGTGGCTGTCAAATAATAATGGATTTCTTTACTCACAACCTAATATGTATAAGAAAAAAAAACACAGCATATATATCTGAAATTCGTGGATACAGCAGCAAAAAGGAATGAATTAATAGCAATTAACTTTTGAAATTTTTTTTAAAAAAAGTTGTAGGGTAACTATAAGTTAGAAAAATCATAAAATAAATTTTTGCAAATTTTGAGATGTTATAAAAATAATGTTTGTTTGGTAAATTGTTTAGAATTTAATGCAGAAAATCCTTTAGTTTTTTAATCTCCATTTCACTAGAACTAGAAAAAATTTTAAAGCTGCTTTCAATCTTCTCGATGCTGAGAAAATATGGACTAAATTTCAATTGAATCTGCCAAGTCATTAAAACTGTATAAGTGCTCTTCAAATAAATAAGCATTCAATTATATATATTGTATAGATTGCAATAAATAATTATTTTTCAATATTGCCAAATAACAAGGAGAAATTTCAAATAAATGAATTCCATATATATATATATATATATATATATATACACTGGTGGACAGAATTAAGAGAAGGAAGGCACTTTTCCAAATATCTCGAGAAATACTGGATAAAAATAAACGAAATTTGGAATGGATATATCTTATGGTATGACAATATTGTGTGCAAAGCAAAAATTAATGTGCCATTCATTGGCAAGAATTCTTGTCCAATGTGGACTGAACTTCATGATGAGAGATGGCAATGAAAGTGAGGCTTGTACGATATGAGGTCGCCTCTAGTATGGTGTGTGTGGTCACCTCTGACAGATTGAACAACGAGCATGCATGCTGTGAATATGTGAGTTAAGGAGTGTTAATGAAAGACCCCCCCCCCACTCTTCCACCAGAGCAGTTTTTATGGTTCTGAAAGGATGTTGGCATATCACGAAAGCTCTTACAAGAGCATCCCAAGCATGTTCAATGAGATTAAGATCAGGAGATTTAGCTAGCCAAACCATTCTATGAATGTCATCGTTTTCCAGATACTCCTCAACCAGGACAGTCCTATGTGGTTGGGCACTGTCGTACGTAAAAACGAATTCAGGATCAATAGCACCCCTGAAAAGACGCACATAGGGATGTAGGATCTCCTGCCTGTACCTCTCTGCATTCACGGAACTAGTGTCAAACACATGGAGTGATGTGCGGGTTTCTTGCATTATTGCTGCCCAAACCATTAGTCTTCCACCAGCATAATGGTCCTTTTCCGTTATGTTACTGGGATTGTACCGTGTCCCAGACTCCTTCCATATGAATATTCGTCTAGAATCAGATTGTAGACTGAATCTTGACTCATCTGTGAAGACAATATTAGCCCGCTGGATCTAAGTCCAGTGTTGGTGCTGTCTGTACCATTGTACACACTATGTTTTGTGGAAAGGAGTGAGTGGGATGAAAATGGCGGGCTTCCTGGCATACAACCCCCAGTCACCAAGCCTCCTGGCAACTGTCTTCATTGAAACTAATGTTCTTGTGGCAGCAGCGAGGTCATTAGACAGTTGTGTCGCTGTAGACGTTCTCTGGCGCTTGGCTGTAAGTAACAAATCATGGTATTCATTAGGCGTTGTTGCTCTCTGACATAAAGAGCAGGAACACTCCCCCATGGCCGTTCAACAACCAGGGTCTCACACTGCGCTTAGGGGAGGCCCAACTTGTTGCTCTCTAACAGTGGGACAGTGTCCAGAAGACCTTGTCCTGGTCTTCTGGACACTGCCCCGCTGCTTTTAAGATGACTCCACAAATTCTAAACAACGCTTGGAGTTACAACTTATTCCCAAGCAACCTGAGCTTGGGACTGCCCCGCCTGAAGTCTACCCTCAATTCTCCACCTCATACCTTCGTCTAAACGATGATGCTCACTCATTTCACCGAAAAATCATTAAAAAACTACAAGAATATTCAAGAATCACAACATAAATCGTTAATGTGTCGTAGATTGGAATGAGTTTTTTAAGACTTTTATACCTCCTTCTGGCTTAGAAATGCCCACAAAAATACATAAACTCATCTCAGCGACGCCAGCGCCCTAGTGTCATATGGCAACCAACGGTCCAGGTTCATGTGTCATTTTCGAGAATATGTGAAAATGCCTTCCATCTATTAATTTTGTCCACCAGTGAATATATATATATATATATATATATATATATATATATATATAATCCTTAATTGAAATTTTTTTATGGTTTGTATAAGGGTAAATTGTAATTGGAAAATGAAAGGGAATAAGTCAATATGAGAATTATTTTTAATTTGCAATATGATGAATGATAAATATGTGATTTTTATCCAAACATGTTATTGAATGTCGTTTCAATACAAAGAAATGGAAAAGGTAAGAGAAAATTTATATTTTTCCTTTATTAAAAAAACAACAACTGGGGAATACACAAGGACTACAATGAGCTAACGAACAATAATAAATTGATAGCATGCGTTTAAGTAATTCAAGAAATCGATTAAAATATATTTATTATACAGAAAATCAGTTATACATGTAAAAATTAGATCCTTCAAAAACATATCAATTTTGTTTAAATATATTAAAATCACATTCAGGACTATTAATTATGTGGATAAAAAGACCTCCTAATTGTTGGCACACTTGGATCTTATGTTGCCACTGATTGTACTAATATTTAATTTCCGATGCTTTCTAAATTAATATTTATTAGGCTTTTTTTCACCAAACGATTTTCTTAAAAACACATACAATGATACAGATTGTGCTAAAAAAACAGTTGACCTTAAATACATTTTAACGCTCATTATAGATATATATAAAATTAATATCAATTGGAACCTTACATTTTGATCTGAATGACGATCGGAAAGATTGTAATATGATTAACAATCCTCGCATCAGGAATCGAAGAGACAGTGACAAGGAGAGAAGATACGACCCTCTCGAAGTTTAAACAGCAAACTCTGAATAATTTAAATCAATACCCAAAGGTCTGATAGCTGGATTGATTAATGCTTCATTAAGTATTTGCTTGTAAAATGACTTATTTGCTTTCCTCTAAGCTCAGATCGTTGGAATAAATTAAGATTAATTCCGAATCGGGCTAATGAGCATTGGATTGTTCGAATCGGCATTCAAAATTTTCATTACATAGTGCTTGTAAATATGCTTAAGCGCATATAATTTAAAAATATTTAAGGATCAGATTAGTAAAAAAAATAGAGATAATTATCGTTTACAAAAGAGAGACTTTGAATTAGAAAATTTTAGATTCTGTTTCGTTCTTAAGAATAAAAATGATTAAATGGCTAAAATTGTGAAATAAAAATCACATAAAAAATTATTTATACAAATTGTAAAACAAATGGTTAAAGAAAATAAAATTTACATAGGCTAAAAATCTTAACAGAATTTTTAGGAATTTCTTTGTGGTCAATAATATAAAATAAGGCTCAAATTAAAATCTTACTTGTTTGTTGTTTATATTTTTAGTTTGAGAAATTTTAAAGTTTCTCCCTTTCAACTTCTCAAATGTTTAATCAACAGTTTATATTCGTAACTTAGCAAAAAATACGAGCATAAACTTTAGGCCTCTTTCTTTTAATAGAATGTATTCAAAATTTGATAAAGACCTGTAATTTCACTGGCAAAGTGAAATGCTGAATTCCTTTTTCCTAGCTGATGCATGTTTGAGTAATCTAAAAAATGAACGGACTGTCTATTGAGTTCCGTTAAAGAAAAATTTTAAAAATAGTAATCAACATACTGTAATAGTTTGAGGTTTTCAACGCCACAAAATGAACAGACAGAACTTTTGCGATTTATCGCTTTTCGGGTATTAATTTTCCATTTTTAGGGTTGCAAGAAAATGGTAGAGATGGTTGTCACATTTGGCGACTGATCACTAACAAAACGTTACAACTTCGTACGAATGTCGCCATGTACCCGATTCTCGATATATCGACACATGCGTATTCTAATAGTCACAAGTCACAATTTAAACATGCTGAAATTGGTTAATGAATTAAATTAATTAAGACAAACTATGAGTTAAAGTAATAATGTTCTTACATAATAACATGAAATTTCAGATAGCAGATTTCAATTTTTCTTTTTTTATATCTTTTTTTTATATATAGTGTGGAAGCACTATTTATTATTCACTCATAAATCCCTAAATAAGTTATATTTTATGCATTTATTGTTTCAAACCAGATTAAAAGCCATTATTATTGATTAATCAGCCGCCTCCGTTAACCAGCTTGTTTCCACAGAATATTGGATTTTTCTACCTGCGAAAATATGTGAAATGTCTCATTAATTCTAAATTTTACTTCGTCATTTGGTAAGAATGAGAAGTATGGATTTAATTGCGTCAATATACTACAAGATACAGTTCTGTAAAATTAAATTACTGGGAGCAGTCCCCCCCAAAATTTTCTCTTTTATTACAGGAGTTATCCCAGAGAGCTCCTTGCATGGTATTAGTGTACAAAAATTATGAAATATTAACCCTTAGTTTGAATTAACTATTTCTGCTGAATCGATCGTATCATACTTGGCGAATTATTTGGCGATTAGTGCCTTGATAGCGGTTAATAACGTGCTAAAATCGAATCGGATTTTAATAGCATTTTCCCGAATTGATCAAAATAAAACTTAAACACAGATCTACATTGTCGTCATAAGATCCCACACCAAATTTAATAGTTTTTGAGCTTTCGCGTTTATAAGTCTTGGAAAATGCAGACAGATACATAATTATCAATTCGTACTATTTGGATCAAAATCCAATAGATGCGTAAACTATCGATATTAAATGTCTACACATAATTTTATCCTCTTAACTCTATGTTCTGCAAATATTACTTACATTCCAGCAACCACTCAGACACACTTTCTCTGAAAGAATGTTCTTATAACTTATTAGAAATCCACATATTTGGTGTAAAGACCGTACACAAAATTTCATCAATCTAGGTCAAAACCGTTTTGAGTTATCTTTGTCACAGACAGAAAAACATTTTTTTTGGAGGGGGAGGAAGGGGGAGGTCTAAAGAGTGGTGATTCGTCCAAATCCTGAGTTCGAATTTTTCGAGAATTACTATAGTTTCTCCATTCTAAGAATATAAAAAAGTGAAATGTGAATATGCTATGAAATAAAATCGGAAAAGTGAACCTTATTTAGAAGTTAATATGGAAAACATGTATTTTTTTTTAAAAAAAATAGTTGAAAAAGTACTGGGAAAAGAGCGCCATTAATATTTTGAAGGAAAAATTTAATTTAAATTCTATCACAACAATAAAAACATTGTAACATATTGTGAATCAAACGAAATGTATAAAAATAGACAAAATATCAAATATAAAAATGTAATTAATTTAAAAATTGAGATGTAGCAGGAAAAATTCATTTTTCTAAAATATTTTCGAAAAAAAAATTTGAAAAAAAAAAGATTAAAATGAAATCTGCTATGCATATTTCAATGTATCATGTCAGAACATGATTTCTTGAACGGCCAAGCACCGCGTGCTCGTGCAAGTTAAATTACATTTTTATTCATTTTAATGGTTTCATCGAATGAGTGACTTTATTATTGCAAACGATGCAAAAAACTTTGTCTCTCATTGATTGTTGAAAAAAATATCGCATTTCCTATTTATTTCATATCATATAATCACTCGCTCAAAATGACATTTTTCTATATTTTATTTACTGTAGCAATTAATTATTTTTAAAATCAGGGCTTTTGTAAATATAATAACAATGCGTTATTAAAAGCTGACTTTTTGAGGTGATCGAGCAGATAATAAAATTCCAATTTTCCGCCTACGGAATTTTGTTAATGCAATAAATTTCATTTCCAAAAATAACATCATGTTCTGAAATGATAAAAAAAACCCCCAAGAGTTTAATATTTAATCAGCTTACATTTTAATTAGATTCAAGAATTAGTAATAAAATTGCTCTTATGTTGAAGGTCAAATTTCATAATTAAATCAAGTTTGAACAATAAAAAATGTAGATTTGTATAAAAGAAGATAGAAACAAATAAATTTATTTACGTAAGTATTTAATATTAATAGAATAAAAAATAATTCTTATTGAAATTAATAATCTTAAAATCTGACGCATTAAAAAAATCTTTTCAGAAATTTACCATAGGAACTTTGCAAACATTCAGCTTTAATATTCTGTTTTCGACGTAGAAAATGTCCGTTATTTTAAATGAAATGTGTGATACAGAGTTTCCATTTTTTATAGCGATATTTCTATCTGTGCTGCATTTGTCAAACTTCGTTCTGTTTGCAAGTGTCAAAAAATCACGAGAAACTTCTGCGATATGAAATTTTTGCTTGAAGTTTCAATGCAAATATCTAAGGCAAAACAAATATTTTTGATTTTCGGAATCATTTTTCTTTCAGCAAATAAAAAACGTTTCTAGTTTTCTTATGGAAATTACAGGGAAGTAAGAATATTATTAATTTGGAAATAGTACTTTATTTTATTTCACGTTATATTATTATCCAATTTATCATTTATATTGTTTTACAGAAAAATGATACTTATTATTGTTGTTGTTACTAATGGTGCTTGCCTTGGACAAGCCCCGCTGATACATCAGTAGATTTTAAGCCGGAAATATACGTCTCTTGTTTTACAAGTAGCGCCATCTAGGGCCAAGAGTACGACCTAGCTACACAAACGTCACAGCTCTTTTTTAGGGGGCGGACTACATTTATGCAAATTCATTCATACATCTCAGATCGTAATTTAGATCTGGAACAGAGATCGATCACCTCTGACCCAGTACCCCCAGTGATATTACTCTCGATATGGAGGACTTTGCGACCACGAACAGATTTAACGAGCGCCAATCGACACACACTCGGGGAATGTTTTGGCCGGTGAGCTTCGAACTCGTAACCTAAGGAGTACGAGTCCAACGCTCTACCAACCAGGCCATCCCGGCCCATACGTATTATAAATTACTTAATTAATCTTCAACAATAAGATATTATTTGCTCAATATATAATGCCATACTAAATTTACTAAACATATGCTGCTCAAAATGTATTTATGAAAAAATGACAACAAAGAACTCTTTGCAAGGGAAAAAAATGATATTTCAAACATTAACGTAAAGACGAATTTCAATATATTCACCATTTTTTGGAATTGGTTTTAGCTTTTTGAAAATTAATTTTTAAGCTTTTATTTCGAAACACACACACACACACACAC
>JAOUZG010004491.1:1762783-1789206 GCA_026289955.1 Argiope argentata | reverse complement strand
ACACACACACACACACACACACACACACACACACACACACACACACAAAATACACGCAACTGCTTTAAGTTGAGTTTCCCTGAAAAATAAATCTGAATCTGCATATTAACATTCTGCAGATGTTTTTAACTATTAAAATTTTAAAAAATGAATAAATAAAATGTCAAAATGATGCTCCTTCTTGAATGGTGGTTAAGAGTAGGCATACAACCGCAAAGGGTTAAAAGTTCTACAGTCCTTTAAGAAAAAAAAATCCAAAACGGATATATTGTTTATGTTAAAAAAATACAAAGAAAATTTATAAATATCGGTTTTAAACTTTAATGCACTTTTAAAAACGATTCATCTAGTGTCATGTTATATATTTAAATTCTGGTCTTCAAGAACTTTAACTCATCTATTCAGTCGTCTAAGACAAGTTTTTTTTTATTTGTCGTTCGAAAGTACAACGAATCGTGCCACTCAAGAAATCAGTATCATTCGGCCTCTACCTTATCTCCGCCATCTATTACAGTGCATCCATTCAATGGACGCGGATATCTCGACTTTTGACCATTGCCTCCAGCTCCTCTATCAGCGAAATCATTAATCTGATGTGTTTCCCTCCTCATTAGTCCATGTGACCAAACATGCGGCATTCCGACTGCACCATTGGCCAAGCTTGTATCACGGTTTAGAAGGATTCGTTAAATAACTCGAAAATGTGGTCTTCTAACTACAGACAGTCGCAAATATTTATTTTTATATTACCGCCGCTGTTCATTTGAGGTAAAAAAAGTCATTTTAATATCAGTTAATGACTTTATTATGGAATTCACTTGAATGGATGGATCTAAGAGATGAATTTCTGATTAAGAAACTGCCTAAAGCTTCTGGTCTCAAGGAGGACTGAAAACAAGTCAGTTAACGAGACGATATTAGATAAATCGATAAATAAATTAGCAAAAAATATAAATTTTTCCAATTACAATACATAATATTAACATTTTATCAAGTTTAGTTGATATAAATTTCCTATATGTTTCATAATATTTAATTAGTTATTGTAGTCGATTATAAAAATTAAACATTTCCTTAACCACTTGACCTACGAATTTATCTAACTTCCTAATTAGATGACACATCCAATATTAAACACATTTATTTTTTTATTCCTATAATAATGTAACGAGTTTTAAGATAATGAAAAGTTTCTAAATGATTCTGACATTTTCAATTACTGAATGCTTTCACTTAATTGCAGGTTTAAAATTGATAATTCAATAATTCGATGCGCGTGTCGGAGACGTAATTGTATGTGAAGTGGTTAAATAATATTATCCTAGAATGTAGATCATGAGTTATAATTAAAAAAAAACAAGTAACATAAAAAAATTAATTTCATTCCTACATAGGTCAACAAAGAAATTTTTTATTTTATTTACTTTTTTATTAAGTAATTACTATTAATATAAATAACTTATCTAAAAAAGATTGATTTTCTCAAGAATTGAACTCGCATTCTTCACCTTCCTGTAAAAAATACTGAAATCCTCGCATTTTAACAACTGAGGTCTGTTGATTTCAATTCCCATTACAAACTGCTAAAACTCTATTTAAAGTATAAAAAATTAATTAAATTTAATGAATGAATTCATATTTGAAAAAACAACATTAACATCAAATGTCATCCACTACAAGTTTAAAAAAAGGTATTTGAATTTGAGTGGATGAATAAAAAGAATTTTATTAACTATTGAAAATATGAACAAGATATAGATGTATCTCTCTCTATATATATAAGGAGAGTGTAAACTAATATTAGGAATTCAAAAAAATATTTAGCAGAATTATCGTGGTCCATCTGTTGGTTCGAAACCGAACTGTTTACATATAAAATATTGTAAATTTCCTAAATTTTATTTTTAAGGAATTAAAATTTGAAAAAACTGTATTAATATCAAATGTAATCCACTACAAGCTTTAAAAAATCTACTTCCTTCTTCCTTGTGGACTTCGGGTGAATTCCTTGCATGACATTGACGAACGATAGTCGTGAAATATAGATCTTTGGCGCGAAACTTGACTTTTCACTTAAAATACGCCAAATTTGCCTAAATCCATCTTAAAATATGTACTTGGGTGGTCATTCTGTTGGCTGAATGAAAACAAAATTAGAATAGGAGACCAGATTATACATCGAATTTCACTAATTCGAGAATTGAGTTTATTATTTATTGCATTTACATGCATGCGAAAGTAGAGACTGACAGACGATCAACTGTTAGAAGGATTAGCTTCAAAATTTCCTAAGTACCTACATTTTAGTTGCTTCACTTGTGAATGAAATTTTATTTACTTGCTCTTTGCGTTTTGTAGTTACCGAATTAACTTGTATTCGAACAGCCATAAAGACAGATTTTCTTTGAAGGGGTTTCCCGTAAACCAAAATTCAGTCGTTCTTGCCCAAAACTCTTTGGAATTACCATGTTTATAGTTACGATTTTTGCGTAAAATATATGTAAATAGTGCAAATTTTTGTAGATAGTTAGTTAGTTAGTTTTATTTATAACACTTTTCGTGGACATAAGCTGACTGCCTTCAGTGATTTTAAGCCGAATTAGTGTCTCTTGTTTCTGAAGTAGCGCCAACTGGGGCCAAAAACACGACTTAGATACTCACTCATTACATTCACTTGCACAGCTCCTTTTTACGGGGGGAGGCCCGATTTTACACCGCACAAATAAGTAGCACACAGAAGAACAACCATACCTAAACCGGGACTCCAATTCAGGAAGCCCGGATCATGAGGAAGACGCTCTACCTCTATGCCAGGACGGTGGCTTAAATAGTATGATTGTATAAAATCAGTTGTAATGAAATCGCACGTCCGCGAGAAAAAACCGTTCTAAAGGGATTTTCAAAAGAAGATCATTATATTTGACTAATGGTGATGTAGGAAATAATGAGGTCTCTACCGGTTTTTACTACACGTTGTTGTTGTTACTTATGGTACTTGCCATGGACAAGCCCCGCTGATACATCAGTAGTAATTTAAGCGGGAGTTATACGTCTCTTGTTTTACAAGTAGCGCCATCTAGGGCCAAGAGTACGACTTAGTTACACACACGCCACAGCTTTTTTTAGGGGACTTCATTCATGTATATTCATTCACTCATCTTATATCATAATGTAGACCTGGACCAATTAAAGATCACCTTTGACCCAGTACCCCCAGTGATATTACTCTCGACATGAAGGACTTTGCGACCACGAGCAAATTTAACGAGCGCCAACCGCCACACATTTTACTACGCGTTAAAATGTGAATTGGAAGCTAAATAATCAAGGTTTGTTTCTAAAGAGTGCCGGAGAAATGTCCATACTGGTGTGTAGTGTCCACACTTTTTCTGTGTTCGTCCCGCCCTGTTGGATGCTGAACAAGGCATGGCATGGGAAGGAGTAGTAAGTCAGTTCGGAGAACGAGCTTCGATAGTTGGCTCAGCTTGAGAGAACCAATTTTCTTTTTGGCGTGTGTTCTAAAGCTCCCGTAATTAGCGTGTTAAATCGTGGTGTATTTGTAGCCTGCGTTGTGTATATTTAATGCACATTTTGTAGACAGTAAATTCTGCATTTTATCTGCATCTTCGAATCGTTCTTGTGAGTAGTTTCGTAACATAAAACAGATAAGTATGAAGTCAAAATGTATTTTTCGGATTTTAACATAGCAAATTGAATTTTTTTGACAATCGCAACACTTCCTTTATATCTCGTTTACGAGAAAATAAAGATTTCTTACTTTTCACAAATTTGTTAAACATAAATAGATAATTAAAATGTTAGGGCCAGGATAGCCTGGTTGGTAGAGCATTAGACTCTTACTCCTTAAATTACGGGTTTGAAGCTCACCGACCAAAAGATTCTCCGAGTATATGGCGACTAGCGCTCGTTAAATCTGTCGTGTACGCAACGTCCTCCGTGTCGAGAGTAATATCACTGGGGTTACTCGGTTAGAGGTGATCGTTCTCTGTTCCAAGTCTAAATTACGATTTGAGATGAATGAATGAATATGCATGAATGAAGTTAGAAACGTAAAAAGGGTTGAGGTGTGTGAGTAGTTAAGTCGTATTCTTGACACCAGATGGCGCTACGTGTAAAACAAAGAGACGCATTTCTTAGGCTTAAAATCGTATCGGCGGGGGGGGGGCCTTGCCCACGGCAAGAGCCATTAGTCACAACAACAACATTAAAATGTTGGTTAAAAATTTTGATGAAATATGAGGCTAAATAATCCCATTTATTATAGGGGTTTCCACCTAATGGTGCCTTGGCTGGCCCCGAAATATATCAATTACAGTTTCTTATCAACAGTAATGAATGGGTGCAATAATTGTAGTTGAAAATTATAAGGATATTAAATTATATTTATGCAAGAGATCGTTTGATGATACACCCCATTCTTCAGTTTCCGAACATTCGTTCCCCTATCCCAAATTTCCGAAATGTAAATATTTGAAATTTAACATTATGATTGCCTAGATTTAACTGAAAATAGATACTTAATTTAATCAAAATTATGACCATTTCTACAAACGACAACTATAAATAATGACTTGTCATGTTCGAAACAGTCACGAGATTTCTTATTAGTCATTAATTACTCCACTCTCATCAGCTGGATGTATATACATTAATCTGGATACCGCCGTCGTATTGAAAGTTCAAATTCATTCTATGCCTCGTCAGGGACGCCCGGATGGACACCCTGACAATATCTCTTTTACACGCCAATGAATAATTCAAGGCGGCAGTCAACGGAGCCGGCGATTCATTCTGAATTCGGATCGCCAGGAATTTGTTGAACACTCGAGACTGAAGACCTAATTCAAATTTGAGTCGATGGATGCTTACCATAATAAAAAAACTCACTGTCCCTGAGGTTAGTTGAAAAAGTTAGAACTGTTGCGTTCAATTAAAAGAATGCAACGTACAGAAAACGGGGTGTGTTAAAATATGCACGGATTTTAAATTGGAAACTAAGCAATTTTCTTTTGAAGTGATGTTTTTTCAGGTAACTTATGTTTTATTCGTTTAAGTTTGAAAGCTAGTCATATTGTTTGACGAAATTGAGTTTTTTCCCCCGAATCTATTAGCTTTGTTTTCTCTGTAGACATTGAACAAAGCAAGACTGATCTATAGACGAGAAAATTTGAATGTTAATTTCCGAAAAAGAAAATCGATCGATTAAGAAAATACATTCTTGCCATTTTATGTTGAGACTTCAGGCTTTCGAATCCATCGAGATATTCTCCCCCTTCGGATTTCTCATAAAAGTTACAACGGCGTGTTTATTTAAGTTCTCGTATGTTACAGCGACTAGAATATGCTTTTTGAAGTTTGGAGTACATTCTATTGATCGATATCTATCAAGATTTTTAATGTAAAGATCATGTAAACAATTTCATTTTTTTACTATTTTGTTTTTTAGCTACGAGATAACTTAAGTCGTGTTTTAATCCAGAAACAATTCATTCCAATTTTTACACTTCGTTTGGTGTGACAAAAATTATTTGAGGATCTTATGATAATTCTTTAAATGCTTCCAATTCTTAGCCATTACAGAGAAATGCAATGTACATATTTGACAAGAAATAGAAACCATGGGTGGGATGGCATGGTTGGTAGAGAGTTGGACTCGTACTCCTTAGGTTACGGGTTCGACGCTCCCCGGCCAAAAGATTCCCCGAGTGTGTGGCGACTGACGCTCATTAAATCTGTTTGTGGTCGCAAAGTCCTCCATGTCGAGAGTAATACCCCTGGGAGTACTGGGTCAGAGACGATCGTTCTCTGCTCAATGTCTAAATTACGATCTGAGATGAATTTATGCATTTCCATGAATGAAGTCCGCCCCCTGAAAAGGGTTGTGTCGTGTGTGTAGCTAAGTCATACTCTTGGCCCTAGATGGCGCTACTTGAAAAACAAGGAGAAGCATTTCTTAGGCTTAAAATCTGCTGATCGTATCGACGGAGGCTTGTCCACGGCAAGTGCCATTAGTCAAAAAAACCATAGAGTCAGACAGCTGGCATTGAGATCATATCTTTTGTCAAATACCCTTCGTTTAACGGAAATACCCATCGTTTGGAAAGTTCAACTGAAGACTGGTATAGATGAATAATTTGAATAGTTTTCGATATTGGACAATAAAAAAAATTAAACTAAAATATTTCGACTTATTACATTTTGAGAGGCGCACATAAAAATAACTTATTCTAATACGGTTTGGATTAGTTATATTAATACCCCGTTGTAAAGCAACACTAGGGCTATTTTGGGACGGACCTCGTAATTTTGAACCGTTATCCGGCGATGAGAACGACACCCGAGCAGGCACCCACCTCTCTCCACACATCACACCAGAGGAAGGGAGTTCACCCATGCCAGATTTAACGTCCAATTGACCTTAACCACTTAACCTTTTTGCCCGTATGCCGTACTTGCATCGATTTGTCGAATTTTGATAGTTGTAAACAAAAAATTAAGCATTCATAACAATTAGAATTCAATAGCAAAATGACTTCGAATACGTAGATAAGCCAAGTATTCGATGGATTTCCATTTGAATCAAAATAAGAAAATATTCCCAAAATAGAAAGTGTCGTCATATTAGGTAGTGAGGAAAATAAACCTGTTAAGGGGTTAACTAATCGGATTCTTTGGTGGAATCGGATCTCGAATCTGAAACCGAGCCGAGACCTTACTACCAGTCCACTGCGTTCTACTCTAATAACACGCATAAATTGAATTAATTGCCTACTCGCGATCAGAGCAAAAAACAATCGAATCTTTGATGAATTCGATCCAAAATTAACCATGGTCCTACAATCTTGGTATAACTACTAGCTTCTTATTTTCATTACTTCAGTTTATTGAGTTTCTGAGTTATCATTTTGATAGACTAAATGACTATCTGATAGCTATATTTTCGAATTTGTCTATTTTATAAGTTGCTTCCCAGAGATGCTTTCCTTGACGTAAAAGAAACATTATGATAAAATTTGTCACTCAGTTTTATTAACGAACTTATATTAGATAACTAAAGATTAATTTTACTCAAATAAAGCAAATTGTTGAGTTTACTCTTCTTTGTATCTAAGCTTGAATTTCCCTCAAACATATTGTTACAAATAATTTTTATACAAGACCGATGCTAAGATGCAAACTTTATTGTCTAGGAAAACGTATATCAAATATGCGCCACATAAGCTACAAATTCACAGTGAAATACCTCTACTTAGAGTAAGCTATTTCAAAAATAAAGATTAAAATGAAATCTGCTATGCATATTTCAATGTATCATGTCGGAACATCATCTTTTGAACGGCCAAGCATCAAGTGCGCGTGCGAGTTCAATTATGTTTTTATTCATTTTAATTGATTCATCGAATGAGTCACTTAAGTGTTGCAATCGATCCAAAAAAGCTTTGTCTAGCATTGATTGTTTTAAAAAATATCACATTTCCTGTTTATTTTGTTTCATATAATCACGTGCTCAAAATGACATTTTTCTTGGTTTTGTTTGCAGTAGTCATTAACTTACTTTTTTGGATCAGAGCTTTTGTAAATGTGATGCAACGCTTTATTAAAAATTGTTTTTTGAGATGCTCGTGCAGATAATAAAATTTTTATTTTCCGTCTACGGATTTTTGTTGACGCCTCAAAACCTCATTCCTAAAACAATATCATGTTCTGACATGATAACAACAGCGAAGCTGTAGATTATAAGGAACGAGAGAAATGACGCTCTCTCAAGTTAAGGCAACCTACGTATCACATTCTCCGAACTGTTCTGATTTCCCTCCTTAAGCCACGCTTTTTAAATAGCGTCCCAGTACAGTGGGCGGGGTAAACTCAAAAAGAGAGTGTTCGTTCCAGATAAGCCTGAAAGAACAAATCTTTATTTCTTAGCTTCTACTACAAGTTTTAGATGTACTAAAAAACCATTAGCGACTTCATTACGTCACCAACTCACCTACACCGCCAAATTAGTCAAATATGGATATTCTGTTGTAAATCCGCTTAGAACGGTTTTTTCTCGCTGATGAGCAATTCCATTACAATTAAACTATTTACAATTCAACAATATTTACGCAAAAAATCATACATATTTACATCTAATCTACACAAAATTTAGACTCATAATTTATAGTCACGAAATGGTGTAGCAAAAATATTTTTTTTTCCTTGCATCATCAATGCAAGTTGCCAATGTTTACAGTATTCTCTAAAATGTCTGGATATACATAAAAGTGACCTCTAATCATTTATTGACATTTTTTTTACCGTGTTTTCACGATTGTTCTAAACCTTTTCGAATAAATATCTTATGTTCCTAACGAAATAGAATTCTATCCCAACTAAGCTTATAAAATATTTAGTCTGGATTCTTTCAATTTTTGCTCACAAAAAAGCGATATTTACCAATAATCTATGGTCCAAATAGGTGGAACAGACAGTATTTGGTTACCAGAAAAATTTCTGCTCATTTTGAAACTCTACAAACTGATACTAAAAATTCCAGCCTAATTATAAAAGTCCCGGTTCAATTAATTCCTCATTTTTTTAAATGTATTAGTTAGCAAATACTGACAAGTTATATTAGTTTGAAGATATTAACCCTTTACAGTTCGATGTCGAGTGTGACTCGACATTAAAGACTGTGCATCATTTTGATGTTTTATTTATATATTTTTCAAATTTAATTGTTAAAAACACTTGCATAATGGTTAAGAGACGTAGATTAATTTTTCAAAGAAATTCGACTGAAAAGAATTATATGTATTTATTTTTCATAGAAATAGATAAATCTTTGTATTAGGTGAATAATTTTGCATCTAATTATTTTTCGGACTGCAAAGTTTTAAAGTTCCTTATACTTACAGAGAAAAGTGCATATACCTTACTCATGCATTTTTGTCAATGCTACTGACTTTCTTCTAAAAATATCATCATGGTGATGCATAATAATTAAACTGAAATTTAAAAAATTAACTTTTCTATCATTTTTATTTTTGCCTGGTAATATATAAAATAGAAGAACATATTTTTTTCTCTATGTATAATTATATTTAGTTCTAAAATATTCTTGAATATTAAAATATGGTCAATGACAAGCAATATTTTACTTTCAGGATTAAAAGAATAAAATAGCCATCCTTTTAAAGTTTTGTGTAAATAAATAATAAAATGTCCACTGTTCAATATTTGAATTAGAAATAATGCAAGAAATAATATAGTAAAAATAAAAGGATAATTAAATATGATTTACGACATAAATAATCGAAACCGCCGAAACAATTAACTCTTTGAAAGATGTTTTACTTATATTTCTTATTTCTACTCAAATTCGTAGTAAAATAATAGCAGACGATTTTATATTCTTATCAAAAATTGATGCGATTTAATTTAAATTATTCGCTTATAGAATTTTCTTTTCATTTCCTCCATGCATTAAAATCAATTATTTTTCATTATTCGAATTTTCCATCTTTATTGTTCATAAAAGGTTTCGTGAAAAAAATTAAATGGAAAGAAAAGTAAAAAGACTTTCTTTTAAAGGAAAATAGCATCGGTAATACAATTATTTTCAGACTTGCGAATAAAGGTTAAAAATTGAAATTCTAAAGAATCCTTTTAAATCCCGCTCAGTCCAAGTAAAACGAAAGCATATGACCTTTATTGAAAATTTCCATTAACAATATTAATGGTATATGTGCTCTAAGAATCTGACAAAATGTTTTTTGAATGCCTTTCGCCTTTTTGGCTTTTAAATCAATGCAAATATAATTTATTTCGTATAGAAGCAAAAAAAGATTTATTGCAGACATAAAACTTTTTTATATATAAAAATGACTATATTTAAATAAATACAAAGACTATTCCATTGATTTTCAATCAAAATAAAAATTAAAAAATCAATTTTCTATTTGAATAAATCAAAAAATCTTAGAATAAGGAATACAAAGAAAAGGGTCTTAGGCTTCAAATTAAAGTTATTCAAGATTTCCGTTATTTCCATTATTGAAACTCCATGTGGAAAGGTTTCTTAACTTCACCATTTAGAAGTGATAAATTGACCTTACAGTTGACAGTGACAAATTGTTTTCGAATAGTTTTTCAATCGCAAAAACCTCCATATATAGAGTTATTGGAAGAAAATACATCTTAAAATGTGGGGAAATTTTAATCTTTACTTTCTCAGTTGTTTTAAAATAGAATTTTAAAAATCTTTAGGTTCATATTTTTTAAAGAATTATGTCGAAATATAACATGGAATAGTAGATAATTTTGAAATTTTTAATAAGATTTTTTAATATTTGTATATTAAATTCCACTATGGGATATTTAGGATAATAATTTAGACTGATAACGGACCAGTTTACAGGTTTGATACCAGATAAAAATCAATTGATTCTTAAGATAAACTGTATAATATAATTATTGGATAACTAATAAATCTGATAAACCTTTATTTTATTAGTTTGTTTTTCTTTAAAAAATTCAGATAAAGAAATAGTAATAACAAATTAAAGATGAAAAAAAAATCATATTTGCATCTTTCAATCTTGTGGAATTATTTTTTTTTATTACTCGGCATTTAACATAACAAAAAGAAAATGTTATTTTCCTATTTATAAAATTATTATTTGTCTCAAACAAAATATTTCAACGAAATCAGAGAAACTAAGCAACTTAAAAAAACATTACAATTTCTTCAAAAAAATTAAGCAAAGCAAAACTTTATTAAATTCTAAAGATAAAAAATAGCTAAGAAAAAAAAACAGTAAAATTTTAATATTGCTTTTGAACTATTAATTCAAATAGACTTTAAACAATTAAAACCCCTAATCAACAGTTGGTCTTGTTTGCTTAGTAGAAAACTTAAACACAAATTTTATTTGATTTAAACACACAAAAACATTCATTGTTTTGAAAACCCACACCCTGATTTATAGTTTATCAGTTTTTTATAACTGTTCTTTAAATTTTAATAGAATGTCCACAGTTAAAATATAAACGTATTCACTTCTTTCATTATACTCATATCAAATTAAAAGACGTTCTACATAAAGTTTACAATCTTCATATTTTTACCTTTTTAAAAACAATTGATTTTTATTTTTTGATCTGATTTTTAAGTTTATTTTCGAGGTTGTATTTTACATTGTGAATATTTTGAGAACACATTTTACAAGTTCACAGGTTCTGAAATTAGAAATAAACATTTAAAAAACATATACGCAATTTAAAAATAAACTTCTAAAACAAGGAATATAAAAAACAATTTTTTAAATCAATTCCTACTTAGATTAACAAAGAAAAAATTACTTTAGTCTACTCTTTATTAAATAATTGCAATTAATATAAATATGTTTAGAAATATGACAGAATCACAATATTAAGCAGTAAAATAGAAAGCGAATTTCCTGGCAATTTTTCATTCTCCTTTCTATACATGGCATTCGAACTCTCAGTCCGAAAGATGAGAATCGAAGGCCATACCATCCAGACTATCCCGGCCTATCGATTGCAATTACTATAAATAATTGATAAAAAAAAATATACTAGCATTCCATTTTCAACGTCATTGGAGAATTTAAAGCCAACAGTGGCAACGCAAAATGCGGGATTTTTCTACATAAGTTGAGGTACGCAATACAGATTAAAAATTTCTAATTTTCTATATTCTGTATTATTATAATTCGAAAGTACTTCAAAATGAATCGTAAAATTCGATTAATTAACTATGTTTGATTTTAATTGCATCAAACGCTAGGAAAATAAACAGAAATGTTTGGAATAATCGGTCGAAAACAGGTTAAGCCTAACCTCATTAACGTGCGGAAAAACAAACTGAATTCGTTAATTATTTGGCGGCGGGGGAAAATAGATTTTTCGCGAGAGAGCTAGTTTTTAATTTTTAATAAAAACTAATGATATCATATTTGAAAGAACGGTATTAACATCCAATGTCATCCACTACAAGTTTAAAAAAATACTTGAACTTGATTGGAGGAATCAAAAGTATTTTATTAATGATTGGAAATTTGTACAATATATATATATATATAGAGAGAGAGAGAGAGAGAAAGAGAGAGAGAGAGAGAGAGAGAGAGCATTAGCTAATAGTAGGAATTCAATGAATAAGATTTACTCTCACCATAGGTTTGGCACAATTTAGTCACAAATAGTTGTTCACCAATAAACATCAAACCACCAAATTTAATATAATCACTTTTTTCAATAAAAACTCCAAATCTAAAAATATTTGTTTCTTACGAGTACTTTATTTTATATCGACCTAAAAAGGCTTTATAATAAATGTTACATCTAAGAATAATGAAATTAGTCCGCGACATTCTAAAAGCATTAATTTGATTGTTTCCTTTCAATTCGAACAATTCACTTGAAAATATATCACGTCGTTGTTCCGGAAAATGTACCAATTCTCCGAAGACATTTATCCAACCGAAAGTCTATTCCCAGATGAGAACCAATTACCAAATGGCGCAATTCTTCCAATTAAATAGCAGTTGAATTAGGGCCTATTGTTCCCTATTAATAACTAAGCCTAACAATCGAATTTCCGAAATGAGACCAAGTCTTTAATTACAAAGTCGAAACCGAGTTTAACTGATGCCAACCATCACAAGAAAAGAAAGAAAAAAAAAAAGACTTTTCTAATTATAACTCGCTGGCCATGGTTCTGAACAAGCATCTGTGAACATAAATGTTTCGATTCTTAAAAACCCGATTCAGAATTTGCGTGTTTCAGCAAAACGTTGCAATGTTAAAAATGGTAGATTTTTGTACTAAGAAGAAATCACGCCATCGCTGATGTTTCCGGGTTTTTCTCCTGGAAAGAAAATAAGATGCACGCAGCGTGCATTAATTTTAACAGACGTGAAATGTTCCAAGAATTTGGTTTTTAGCTAGCTGGGTGTATAATAGCGAACAAAAGGTACATTGAAAGAAATAAATTACTTTTACAAAATTGAAAATCAATTCCACCTGGTTTTTTTTCAATAACACGCAGCTGGCTGGTTTATAATTAACTAAATTAATCGTTTGCAGATTGCAGCAGGGAAAGTTGATGAAGTTGGTTTTGAAGATATGAAATCTGTTGAAAATCAATAATTTATTGCATTATTATATTTGAAAATAGATTTATTCGAATTTGATTTTTTTGATTTTTCAAGGCGCAAGAGGATTTTTTATTTTCAAAATTTAGAAATCAATGAAAAAAGGAAATCTACGGTTGCAAATTTCAAATTATCATATGAGAACATTATTATTTTAAAGTGATTATTTGTCCAGATTAATAAATCATTAAAAACTTTAAATCGCGTTGAAAAAATTAAAGAGTCTCTCTCTCTCTCTCTAATGATATGTTTTTTAAACTTTCATTTTCAATTTTTCTAGCAAACAAATTTTTGGAGTTCAACCATTTTATGATTTAAAAAATATATATAATTTTGACGAAAAAGTTCACTAATACTGGAAACTATTACATACGTGGTAAAATCCAATGAACGTGATGCAGATTGATATTAAAATTGCATTCTAGTATTTACAATATTTTGAGAAATGCAGTCAGTAAGAATGCGCTTATAATATCATTAAAGAATAAATATAAGTTGCGTTTTACAAAATTTCGATACTTTAAAAAGGAAAAAGAATTAAAAAAATCAAACGATGATATTTTAAGCGCAAGATTATATATTTAAAAGTAAGAAATCGTAAACAAACTGGAAGATGAGTCATTTCATAGAAACGACAAACAAAAAGCAATTGATAATAAATTTAATTAATCTCAAACAGTACTGGTGAAACAATTCTCAAGTGTCAAAGGTCAGGTGACTCGCTATCTACCAATAAAAAAGCAAATATTTTTAGCCTTCAAATTTCAGAGACACCAAAATTTCCAAACCAAAACAATATCATGTTCTCACAGGATAAAAACATTAACAAAGTAGTTGGCATTAAAAATATGTAGTAAATATTGTTAATTTTTTTTATGTTTTACTAATAAGCATACTTTCTGACAATATAAATAAATAGATATTTTATAGAGTGCAAACAGTACTTTTCTCAGAAAAAAAACGCATTTTAATTTTATGCTTAATATTTTCAATAAATTATGTTTTATAACTGCAGCAAATTTATTTTAAGAGTAAAAAAGGGCAATTTCAAAGAAATAATTTTTTAAAAAAACTATCTTTGATACGCATTAATGAAATTCATTCAAAATTATTATTTATTTGCAGAACTTAGCGACTAAATCATGCTTCTATTGTTTAATATATATTACTGTCAAACGAATCCTTTGTTACAGTTACTTTATCAATTAGCAACAAAAAATTGTTAGCCTGTAAAAAGAAAAGAAACGTATTCTTTCTTTTCAAAGATTATAAATTTATTTTAAAAAACTGTAATTTTAGTTTTAATAATCAATTACAATTTTTAGTTAATTTTTCCAATAGCTTATTTCTTTGATGACGCATAAGAATAGAGGAATTGAAAACAAAATCTTGACAGTTAATAAAAAAAAGATTCGTTCTAAATTATCTTTTATTTATCCAGTTTAATTACAGTTGGTGGCAGTCACACCGTTCACCATATATTTGGCTGAAAAACGGACCTGTCAGTTAGAACACCCACTAGGATCTAAAGATAAAATTTTGTAGTTTCTTCATTATGCAATTTGAGTTTTGTACGGAAGCCAAAATAAAACAAAGCAAAACAAAAACTGTTTGTGTTGGAGGAAAATTACCTTACATAAAATGCCTGATTCATTATCAGAACTGTTTTGCTGAAAGTTTACAATTAATTGGAAGTCGCTTTTTCTTTTATTTGTTTTAGTTTATTTAATTTTTTAGAGCCAATTTAACTGCAATTTTTTTTCGGATTTTCCAAAACGATTTTAGAAGTCTGAAAAGTCAAACGAAAACAAAACATTAGTTTGTACTGGTGTTTGAGAAAAAAATGAGTAATAGGGCTCGTAATAGGGTTATCTCCAATTTCTAAATTTGGTAAGACATATTAATATTTGAAAAAATTTGGTGCTTCGTTTAGACAACATTTAAAAGATATTTCATTTCTCCTGGTTCTTTTATGTAAAAGACATTAGTATCTGCAAATGCCTTTTCTCATTAAATTTTAATTATTTAACTAATTTATGTTTCATTATCGGTACTTACGTATTAGACCGTATTCGCCAACGATCGTCAACGGTTTAGTAACTCATTGGCGACGGATTTAAATTTGTAGATAAAGATCAAAGGATTGCAACATTGCCGCTATTGCCATAATTGGCGGTTTAGCAACTCATTGGCGACGGATTTAATTTTGGTGATAAAGATCAATGGTTTACACCATTGCCGGAATGCCATAAATGGCGGTTTAGCAACTCATTGGTGATGGATTCAAATTTGGCGATAAGGTTGGACTGTTTAATACGTACGTACCTCATTAACTATATTCTTTAAAAGATATTATTTCATTAGGTACCTTCTATTGAGAGAACACTATCATTATGATTAACTATTCAGAAATATTCGAAATATTTATGGATTTCTTTTATAATTTTAAAAAAAGATTTGAAGAATTTCATATCGAAAAAATTCTGCAATTCGATGCGGGAATAACTGGTTCGTGTGATAGTTAACATTGACTGCCGTATCACTCGTATTTCCGAGACCTTGTTTTTATACGTTGCTCAGCACTTGAATAGCCGTTGATTCATACATACTATATAATTATATATTTTCCTTTGTACCACAGTTTAAAAGAGGAAATAAGCAAGAATCTTATTTCATAGTGGTCCTAATCACGGGTATCAATCATGGCAGATGTTAAGAATTTCATGATCACGTATTTGTTTATGCGCCTAACATTTTGGAATGTTTTGAAATGATAATTATTTGGAATTCGTTCAAGTTTGCACAATAGGATTCTAGTTTTTTTTTATCATGTTAGAACATATTGTTTTGGGAAGGAGGTTTTCTAGCGTCAACAAAAATCCGTAGGCGAAAAATACACATTCTAATCCGTACATGAAAACTAAAAATCTTATTATCTGCACGAGCATCTCAAAAAATCAGCTTTCAATTATGCGTTGCCTTTGCATGTACAAAAACTCTAATTAAAAAAATAATTTAATGACTACAGCCAATAAAACGTAGAAAAATGTCATTTTGAGCACGCGATTATATAAAATGAAATAAATGGGAAATTTTTTTAAACAATAAAAGCGATGTAAAGTTTTTATGATCGTTTGCAATACCAATGGGACTCATTCAATGAAACGATTAAAATGAATAAAAACGTAATTTAACTTGCACGAGCACGTGGTGCTTGGCCGTTCAAGAAATGATGTTCTGACACGATACGCTAAAATATGCATAGCAGATTTAATTTTAATCTTTTACGATTTTTTTTTTGGACAATCAACATCAAGTTGAAAAGGTTTTCGGTTTGGCTTCGTTTATTCAATACAAGTTTTCGAGTTTCAATTTGGACAAAAAAATAAATAAATTCATAATATTATCGTTAAAAATGACAGCTGACTAAGTTCATTTTTAAAAATGATTTTTCTTAATGGAATCGACAAAATTCATTTAAGAACAAAAAAAAGTAGCGTTTTCTTGTATTTGTAGGTTTGAAAATTGAGAAATTTTACCGAAATATATATCATATTTAGCATATAAGCTGCATCTAAATACCTCGACGATACAGTGCAGATATTTTGAACAGGCGTATCAACATTAATTCGTTCTTTTTACCATTACGCATCTCAATAATACCAGGACTATCTCATTACAGCCAACAAGTAGACTCAAAATGAAATGTTAATTTAATTCAACCAAAGTCAGAATAAGTTATCTGATAAGAGATCATTGCTTTTAAAACTCTATTTACCCTAATAACTCTTGATAAGCCTTTTTATTGTTGATACTTTCGACTGTCATATCCCCACCTAGGCCATATTTAATCCGAGCGAAATTTTAATTAGTAATAGTCAAGAGTTTATATTAGTTAATTTAGGAATCAAATAATTCGAAAATAATGTTTGCAGAATTTATTTTGTAACAGTATTGCTATAATTCTGCAAGAAGAAGAAGAAAAAATAAAAGTTAAATTTTCAACATTATAATCATTATTTACGAGGAAAGCAGTTTCAATGCGAACTTTGAATTTGTTAGATTATTTTTAGAAATACCATCTTGTTTATAAACACGCCAAGTAATGTTTTAACCCTCCAATTACTTAGCCACGCGGTTTTTGCGGGTTGACAATTGTTTCATTTTCTATTGCATCCCATTTTTTTCGAAGTTTAGAATGTTTACTTTTACGATTGCAGATTTTTATTGTATCATATTATTTTCGTGTAACATATAGTATTAGTTCCCTTTGTTTTAAAAGTATTTGGACTTACTTACAAACAACAGATACGAATTGTGTTGTTAAAAAGTTACGCAATTCACGAGTTAACATCTTTCCATACGGCATTTACAATTATTTCGAATTTTACTTTCAACCGGATATTATTTGTCAACAAAAGGTATTACTTTACAAACAAATATATATAAATTAACATATGTTAAATAATTTTATATTAGTTTGATTAAAAAGCACCAAAAATTTGGCTTATTTTATTTAAAAAACATAAAATTTAACTTTGAATTTATTATGCTTGCTAATGTATGCTACTTAAATGAAAAACAAAGATAATACTTAATCACTTTAATATTTGAGAATATTAGAACGAATAAATTTAATACAAATAATTTTTTAAACACTTTTTTTTTGTGTATTAAAAAGTAAACATTTTATTTTAAATATTTTCTACTTTTCAGCCTTTAACTTGTTGTTATTATCGAATTTAAGTATCAAATGTTTCTCATATTCCGAAATTTTTTTTAGCGTTAATTAAAATTACTTCATACATTTCCTTCAAATACTATAATAAAACATTTATAATAATTTTTTTATTCCATTTTAGCTATCGTGTTTCACTTATCGTCTGCTGAATTTTCCATATTAAAAACTAATTATTTCTAGCTTATAAAAAGAACAATAAGCAGTATACGAACAAGAACACGAATAATAAAAGTTTCGAACGTAACTGTAATCATAAAATGGCATTAATTCCCCAATTGAAATAATTCCATGTTGACTGTATATCCGTGATAGCAGATGCTTTAATTATTGATTTATTATGTTTGCTAATGTGTATGCATAACATTGTTTTGAATACGCTATTCATCCTAATTACTTATTGCGATAAGTGAATTTATAAAAATAAGAATCATTATGGCTAGCATTTTTTCCAAAATTCAGTAAGCATAACAGTGTTTTTACATATCTTACTATAACACAATAAAACATTTTTTCTCCTAGCACGAGAATTAATTGAGTTATTTGACGTTCGAATGTAAAATACTATTAAATACACTGCTTCGAGAATTATTTACATTACCAGTAGAGTTTCAACTTGCTAAGAACCTTGATAAACAGACAGGTGTTTGAGACCGATTCGAAATACAATGACACAGCCTCCTCAATTAGACAAGATCATTGGGTGGAATGATAGTTAGTTTGCATCTCCTCTTGACCTGATGCTAAGTTGTGCGCATGCTCAGGAAACTGCATGGATGATTAACTCAACTCTGCAGCCCGATTTCTCACCAAACGTTTTCGAATCAATAATTGAAGCATCTGCGATCGCGGATATGCGGTCAGCATTTGGCAGTCCCTGGGATTATGTTAACTGGGAAATTGATGCTATTTTATAATCACAGTTACGATCGAAACTTTTATTATTCTTATTCTTGTACGTATACTGATTATTGTTCTTTTTTTAGGTAGAAACAATAAGTTTTTAACATAGAAAAAAAGAAGCAGACGATAATTAAAACGATTAGGAGTTAGATTAATAAATAAAACGGAAAAGAATCAGACGATAATTAGCTAAATTGGAATAAAAATTTGTAGTTTTTGATATTAAATGTTTCACTATGGTATTAAGATTAAATACCCAAAGAATTTTTTTAATTAAAGATAAAAAGGTATGAATTTGAGAAATAATTGTTAATTGGATTCCATAATAGCAATATGAGTTATAAATTAAAGATTGGAAAGCAGAAAATATTTGAAATAAGATGTTTACTTTTTAATATACAAATAAAAATGTGTTTAAAAATTAATTCCTTCCAATAATCTCAAATTATTAAAGTGATTAAATATTATTTTTGTTTTTCATTTATATAATTTTAAATATACAGTTAATAGTTAACCGTTCCTGGGATTATAACAATTGGGAAGTTAAAGTCTTTAATGATCACAGTTACGGTCAAAACTCTTAATATTTATATTCTTCTTAGTACAGTGTTTATTGTTCGTTTGTAAATAGAAATAATTAGTTTTTAACATGAAAAAAGAAGCAGTCGACAATTTAAACGTAATAGGTAAATAGAAAAAATGTTTAGTGTTTACTGAGCTTATTCATTGAAGATAAAAATTTGTTGATTTAAGAAACATTTGATTATTTAATTCCATAATAAAAATGATGAATTATAAATTAAGAACTTAAAACAATATAACTAAAATTTTTATTTGTTAGTACACAGATAAAAATGTGTTTTAAAAAATTATTTATAACTTAAAAACTAAAAAAAAGATGAACAATAGAACTTAAATTTTTATTTTTTACTACACAGATAAAAATGTGTTTTTAAAAATTATTTGTATTAAATTTATTCGTTCCAATAACAAATTATTAAATTGATTAAATGCTCCCTTTGTTTTTCCTTTATATAATTCAGAATATTGAAAATCACTGCATGCGCCTCAAAATAATGCTTAAGTAATGAATAATTTTATAACACAATATTATTAATTTTATTTCTGCATCTAGTAATTTTACCTCTCGTAGAAAATTCTATTCAAGACAATTCAAATTGAGTTTCCCCCAGGGAGCTTAATTTTTATTCCTCTCATTTTATTAAAAAATGCTAATCCATTTTGAAATTCTGTCATCAGAAGACAGAATTTGCTGGAAAGTAGTGGATTTTTCTTTTTTCTTTCACACAACAGATTCATTTTTAATTAGCTTTAATTAATTTAACGCCCCGGAACCAAATTGAAAATGACAAAATTCTCCGCCGGTTGCTTGAATTAATATTCTTATTTCTTTTTGGTCTGTCGCCCATTTCAAAGACACTAGAGTCATGGTTTAAAAGCTTGCTAAAGTCTCGCCATCTGTGAAATTTTATGCCCTCAGGAAATACTAAACTTGTGATATTTTATCTATACATAGATTTCAAATCTTGGAAAACCTTTTCTTACGTGGTCATCAAAAACAACTCTAATTAATTTTTAGCTAAAGAATTTCCTTTCCTATTTTCAAATCGTAACTACAAGTAAGATATTGTACCGATTTATTTTTGGATATATCATATTTTTAGAAATACAAACATTAATTTTATACAATTATTTTTAGCACTTTTAATAGCTTTTGGAGTTTTAACTCACGTTCTAAGGTTAATAGTTAGGAGAACGGAAACAGAGACGTCATGCCAGCAATGACGCAAGAACTATGGTTGCATCTTTATAATCATCACGGACGTTGTATATAAAAAAGTCCTTGTAGGCGGTACGTCTCGTCATCAGTCTAGATGTAGGTCGATCCAAAAACACTACTTTGCCAGTAAATTGAGCGAGAACCAATCCCCATACCAGAAGCTTTTCATTTTCTAATTTAGTGTGCCTCTTTGGTGATAGAATAGGGAAAGCCTACTAAACTTTAAACCGCAGCTGAGGCACATGGATTTAAACCATAAAACTGAATAACTGGACTGCCACAACAGCAACATTGGAGGGAACTGTGATTGAGTCCTAAGAGCTATCACCGGTTAAGATACAACCCTTCCAGTAGGAAACGCTTTCCATCATTGATAGGAGGAGTCTTCTTTCACTTATTAGTGTACCCTCCAGAGTGGTTAAAACCAACCACCATGCCAGAAGCATCTCATCCTTATATCGAGGTGCCAACCCGGGGGAATACAAGAAGGTTGAAAGTCAATTTAACAATACATGATTATAATCACAAAAAAAATAAAAATCTGTAACTTTTTACTTATTTTGGTTTATAATTTTTATTTATTAGGTTGATTCTCCAAAGTGGTGAGAACCAACTACCATTCCGGAAGCATCCCATCCTCATTTCTAGGTTCACCCGGTGGATACAGAAGGGCGGAAATTGAATTTATCAATATATGATTATAATCTCAAAATAAGTAAAACTCTGTAAATTTATTAAAACTTATTCTCAATTCTGTGAACTGCAATTTATTTTCAGTCAGTCCTGATCGAACAAAAAATTCTTTTTTCTTACTTTAAAGAGAACTGGAACAGAAATTACAGATTTTTTCTAAAAAAATTATCTTGAAAATATCGATTTCGAAAAAAATACTCTAAAATTTCGATCAATCGAAATATTTTCTTTAAAAAAATGATTTTCAACTCTCTCTGACGGATGCAGTTAGCCATTGGCACTTTACTGAAGAGCAGCTGGACCCGACATCTCAACGGGTTAAAGTAAAAACGCCAACCTATATTTTGATATTTTGATTTCAATCTTTAACTATATTGAAATTTTATTTTAAAAACTTTCTATAAAGTAAGTTAGTGTTTATAACTGCGAGTCTCCATCTTAGCGTTAAATGAAGAAACGCTCGTTTTTCTCTGTTTAAATGTTGAAGAAAGAATAGGATTAAAATAAATAATTTTTTTTCATCTTTATAAAGATTGAATTTAGTTATCAGTTTTTTTTCGCTTACTTTAGGTCGAACAAAATTTTTGAAATTTTATAATTTGTATCTGCGTATTAATGCATTATTTTGATATTTTCGTATTTTTTTTACTTTTAATCAATTTTTATAATTAAATTTCGATATCTTGAGAGTGACATGACTTGAGAGCAAATATAATAAAAATTGGTCGCAAAGTATAATATTCAGTTTTAAGATTGATCACAATTATGAATTTAAAAACAAAACAGTAAAAAATTATTAAAAAAAGAAGAAAATTTTAACTTTTAGTAGTTTTATATAAAACAAGATAATACTTAAAACATTTTTGTCAACTCCTACTTAGGTCAAAAAAAATTTATATTTTATTTAATTTTTGTTAAATCCTTTCAATTAATATAAATAATATATTAAAAATGATTGATTTTCGCAAGAATTGAACTCGCATTCTTCACCTTCACGTGAGAAATACCGAAATCTTTGCATTTTATTGATTGAGCTATTGCCTGCTGATTTCAATTTTCATGAAAATCTTCTAAAACTCTAACGTATTAGAAATCAATTAAATTTAATTAATGAATTAATATTGAAAAAAAAAACTACATTAACATCAAGTGTCATCCACTACAAGTTTTTGAAAAATATATTTGAACTTGAGTGTATGAATAAAAAGTATTATTACAAGCGTGCGAGTGGCACGAAATACGACAAAAATAGCGACGTTTGGCGAGGAGCCTCGCGCCAGCTTGATTGGTTTGGCGAGAGGAATAGTCTAGTAGCCGTTGGATTGTGCGCGTTATTTTGAGAATTTTCACGAGATTCGGTGCACGCGCTTCTTCGGCTATATAAGGACGAGTAGACAGAGTGAGTGAGTTAGTTGAGAGTTTGCTCTGAAATAAAAAGCGTCTCGCTGGACTAGAGGATTTGTTATTAGTGAGCTGTGTTTGCGTTTGCTGTTAACGCTGTGTTATTGAGCTCGCTGTGATTTACTGTTGCTGTGCTATACGATAGCTGTTTTGCAGTCTGTTTTTATCGTGCGTAAGACTTGCATTTACGCTGTAAGTGACAGTTGACTGCTGGATTGTATTTATCTGAATTTGTTACTCTTTCAATTATCCTGTAAATAAATTTGTTTGTGCTGTCCTCAAATAAAGTCCATTCAATCCGAATTCGCTACGCTAAAAACGTTACAATATTTTATTGAAATTAAGGAAAATAAAGGAAAGTACGACTTTTAAGGAAAATTTGAACAAGATATATATGTATAAGGAGAGTGTGAACGAATAGTAGGAATTGAAAAATGCATGCTTTTTAAAACTACTTTTATTAAAATTATTAAATGTCGAATGCAGATAATAAAAATTATTATTATTTAATCAAAATAATATTTCAAATATATAAATAATATTAGGTTATGCCGGCGTTCTGGCATAAGGGTAGCGCGTCTTCCCCGTGATCTGAATGTCCCGGGTTCGATTCCCGGTTTGGGCATGGTTGTTCTTTTTTCTCTCTGTAAGATGTGTGAATGTCCCCCCCCCCCTGTAAATAGGAGCTGTGTTGAATGAATAGCAAAAGTCGTACTCTTAGCCGTCGTTGGCGCTACTACAAACAAGAGACGCTGATTAGGCTTAAATCACTGACTACCTCAGCGAGCTTGTCCATAGCAAGTGCCGTAAGAAACAGCAACAATATTAGGTTATGTTTACTTTAAAGTAATAATCTTCATCAGGATTGTGTCCAGAATTATTAACTTGGAAGATGATGCACTTTGCCTTGTTGCTATCCCCCGTGTTAACGGTTACAATTTTTTTTTAGAATATCGGTAACAAAAGTATCAGTGCCAGACGATATAATTCCGATAAAGAACATCGACTTTGGCCATATTCTTTTATATATGCATTGTTCACTTCCTTTTGTGTTGCTTTGATAATTACTTTTCAATAATGATGATGACTCCACTTTTTCTTATTTCATCATTTATCTCTATTTTGTTAGTAAAAAAAGGAGATAACATCTGAAAGGAATCATTTACAAATCTTAGTATTTATTATCTTATACATTTTTTGTAGACAGTCTTTCAATTCTTTCTTTTCTTCTTTTTTTTGTTTCTAATTCTAAAATATGTTCTATTGTTAACAGTTTCGATTTTTAAACCGTCATTGATATTTCATGCAAATAATATTTAATATATAAGATGCAAAAATATATAATATTCAATATTTTAAAATTAAATAAAACCCTAATTTTTTCCAAATTTTTACCTTAAATTAGCCAAAATACCTACATTATAAAAATATTTGTTCTAGTTAATTAATTCAACAGAAGTTTTGTGAAATTACTGAATCGACTGAAAGCTGACAGATTCTAACGCTCCGAGTGAAAAGGATGAAAATTTCTGAGCTAAACTGAATACTTTATAAAAGATCCATGTGTTTCCCTTGCCTGAATCGGAGCGTAGAGGAAATCCTCATCTCATCGTATATAAGCACTGGAAAAAATGTTTTCCGTATTAAAATATTATGGCAGTTAAAACCAGGGATAATTATTTCTCTGATTATTCTTTATGCTTCTGCTCTTGTAAATAAACCACTCTGTAATCTGCTGACAAGGAACAAAATAAACATAAAAATTCAAAGTGTCACGTATGTCTTCGAAACCACCAACCGTTTTTAACAAATGATATATATATATATATATATATATATATATCAAGAAATATTTTTCTTTCTTGACTTAAGTAGGAAGTAACATTTTTTATCATCTCAGAACATGGTGTGGTTTTAGGAATGAAGTTTTGTGGCGTCAACAAATATCCGTAGGCGAAAAATTGAAATTTTATTATCTGCTCGAGCATCTTAAAAAATCAGCTTTTAATAACGCATGGCCACCCCATTTACAAAAGCGCTGATTTAAAAAAATAAGTTAATGACTACAGCAAATAAAACCTAGAAAAATGTCATTTTAATCGAGTGATTATATGAAATGAAATAAATAGGCAATGGGATATTTTTATAAACAATAAATGCGAGACAAATTTTTTTTGGATCGTTTGCGATACTAGAGTGACTCATTCAATGAAACCATTAAAATGAATAGAAAATATAATTTAACTCGCACGAGCGCGTGGTGCTTGGCCGTTCAAGAATTGATGTTCTGACTTGACACATTGAAATATCTATAGCAGATTTCATTTTAGTCTTTTTTTATTTTTCATTTACAATTATTCTGAAATATATTTTCGTATATAGATATTTCATAATCCTTTATTTTCCAAATGTTTAACAATAAATGTTAATTTAATTATTAATTTCTTCGATGCAGATAAAGGAATCCATGATATCAGTAACTTCCTAAAAAGTGCAACTCAATCCAAGGTTAAAATACGACTCTTAGTTAAAATGAAATATAGAGTATAATAAATGACAGCTCGGTGGTAAAGAGAACTCTTAACCAAGCATTTCAAGAAACATCCACCTACATGTTCCAACCTATTATCGGAACAAACCTTTTAAACTGACACAAGTTTATGGATCTAAGTTCTCTCCGTTACAAAATATCCACTAGATTGAGGCAGCTTTAACCACGAAAATGTCAAAGTTTACTTAGCTATGTCAGTCCGAATCTATAAGAGTCAGTTGCATTTATGAAACCGAGTAATTGATGCAAAAAACTATAAACTAAAGGAAATATTCCTTACATTTTCTTGTATATTTCACAATACAGTGATCAAAACACTAAACGACGAAGCTTTTATTGTTTAATCATTTGCCTTCTATATATATACAGATTTTAAAACAATTAAACTGAGTGAAATATTTGGGAAAAAATGGAATGGAAAGAAATAAATATTTAAAAAAAGGCATTTACAATTCAAAATGTTAGGTGAAATAAGGTGTCCATAAAATGGAGTGAATCTAATATTAATATATCTAGCTGGTTCTAAGGATTATATATATATATGGGGGGGGGAGACTAAATAAATCTTCGAAAAAAATTAGACTCTTCAGATAGCAGGGTTTTAGTCGCGTGATGTCTAGGTTTTTTTTAAATAGTTACGGGTTAGTTTCTAAACCAAAATTAAAATAATACAAACGAAGGATGAAGAGACTTCTTTAGAAAAATAAAAGAATTTATTTAGAATTAAAGGGGAATATTTACAGGGGGAGTATTTACAGGGAAACATTAAAAAGAATTAAAACATGGAGATATTTAATAATCAGAAAGTTAAATTATTACCTCTAGGAGGACGTTAGAGATAGGGAAACATTATGACAGAAAATATATATTACCGCGCATCCGTTGAGCTTTGCGGGAAACGCTGACGCGTGAAGACAGACGTCTTCTCTTGACGAAAGTTCGTGGGGCCTCTGCCTCAAAGTTAATTGGAACAGACTTTCAAAAGACCGATAGGTGGCGTTGTTCTGGAATGCTAAACTAATTAAAAATTATAGTCCTCTGGAAAATAATCTAAGCTTTACAACTCTTGCTTTGGATTTCATATATCATCGGATGTTGACAAAACAAGATGAAGGCAGATGTTGGTTAATTAAAATGGTTCTGTGTGTGTGTGTGTGT
>JAOUZG010004491.1:1743174-1762383 GCA_026289955.1 Argiope argentata | reverse complement strand
ATAGATAGATAGATAGATAGATAGATAGATAGATAGATAGATAGATAGATAGATAGATAGATATGATGTTTTAAACTCTAATTGCAATTGTAATTAATTTGCAAAGTTTTGTCTTAATTTAGCCTGTTGTATCTTCATCTAAAATATTCTCTTACTTACTAATTGCATTTTCCATTTTCTATTTAATAAATAAAATGAATGCTTTGTAAAAATAATGCGCCATTAATTCCACGTGCCGAGTGCAAGGATAGAGATTAATGATGTAAACAGATTCTTCTGGATTCCAGCGTTTCTCTTGCGCAGGTCAACAGGTGTGAAAATTCCTGTCAAAATTTGACACGTGTCAGATTTATGAGAATATCATAGTATATAAAACCAAGGATAAATGATTTCGCTCTCTTTATGCCTTTTTCACGCTCTTTATGCTTTTTTGCCTTCTTGTGAATTGGTACTCAGCCTGCTTGTACATAATTCATGCCTCTGCAAATGGAATAAAACGAACTTAAAAATTCAACATGTCTTCTTTCTGACGATTCTTCAAACTGCTTCAAATGAAAATGAATTATATACATATGCGATTAAGTGATGTGATTTATCCAGTGATTAAGTTTAATTACCAATGATTATTCCTAATCACCGAATAAATCACATTACTGTAACACCCACCCAGACACACTTTTCTCTTATATATCGTAGTGTAATTTTGAAGTATCATGTTGTCATACACAATAACAGAAAGACTTACAGACAGTCAACTAATTGTCACATTTGATCAACAATTTGTTTCAAACTCATAATTTCATTTTTTTACTTACGAAATTTCATCAATCAATTGGCTGGATTTTTGAGCATTCAAAATTTCGCAGTCAAGTAGACTATTATCTGCGAATATAAAGAATAAGTCGAATTTTCAGACGAATGATAATCAATTTGGATGGATTTAGTCCAAATTAGGAAGCAAGTTTTTTTTGTTTTATTATTATTAACGAGTTCACAGATAATAATTTACAAATCTCGAATGCGATTTCAAAAATAGTTTATCTCAGACTGAGACAGATGTAAAAATGGTGATTAATCAAAATTAGAGATTAAATTTTTAGACGACCTTTCTATTTTCTTTTTCGCTACTGCGTAGAAGAAAGAACAAAAAGAAAGGGGAAAAATGGTAGCTTAAAAATAAAAAAAGAGTAATCAAGAAGTTTTCCAACACAGAAGAAAATAGTCCACAAAAAATAATAATTACTACAAAATAGAAAGTAAAAAAAAATAATAATAACATCGTATTTAATTTATTACTCAAATAAATTATGTATAGTCTTCTTATAAAAAGTTGCAGGCGAGTGAAAAGATTGCATTATATTAATCGAGTTTATTATGATAGTTTAGGAGACAGACATGAATTAAAATTTATTAGATCTGACTGCATTTCTTTTATTTATGACTTGAATATGAAAAGATGCCAATATTCGAAAGCACAGAAATAAATAACAAAAGTTTGAGTCAAAATTTATTTATAACTAGCAGTACCCGCACGGCGTTGCCCGTGGCATAGCATCAAAGAAAAAAATTTGCATGAAACTTAAGTCTAGCCTCCACCCGATATTACGGAGGCATGATAGGCAACATCAAACATAAAAATATGTTTAGAAATTATCAAAAGTAGCCACGAAACCATTTTTTACAACACACATTCAGAAATATTTAGTTACAAAGGTAAAAATATGATATGTCCACAAACAAAACACAGGCAATCATTTCGAGGTTGGATTTTCTTCCTTTCGGGATAATGAGACTTGAATCGATATTTAAAATCAGATGTAAATAAAGAAACCTATCGAATATGCAACAACAGCTCCTGCTGTTTGCACTAATGCAATTTGAGGTTTTCGCGCATGCGCATATTCACATTTATAAAACTGTCTTTCTGTTTCGATACGATTTTAATGTGCTAACACCTTCCCCTTAAATAAATGCTTTACAAAAATGGTATAAATATCTCCAATATCCGTCAATTATTTCTTGAGTTTTTGTTTTTCAAACAACCGACACTTTTAAGAGACTTCATTTTATACTATGTATAGATGAGACGGTATATATAGAAGTTAAATGTCAGCCGATAACTCATCAGAATCAATCTATATCACAAATATCCTACACACAAATGATTACAAAGTTGTTAATTAAATACTTTACCTACAAACTTTAATTCAGGACAAGGGGTGCTCAAATGAAAAGGCACGAAACGTCGTGACAAAATAACCGCAAACATATTTGCCAGTGCCGCTATAGGAGAAAACGGGTAGGAGAAAATATGCCGCTATAGGAGAAAATGGTCTAGGGGTGCGATTAGAGTTTCCGACGTTATTCGGAGCATGCGCGAGTGCCCGCGTGCGCAAAAGAGAGCAGAGGCTCTCATAAATAGTGCGTCCAATTGAGCGACTTCTTGATTTCATTGAGCATAGAAGAGCCATTAACTCCGATATGTAGCGTGAGACACTCCGAAGACTACGCAGGTGCATCAAAAACCAAAGACTGGTGTTTACTCACGAAAGGTGTGGTTCTGCAACATGATCATTCGGGTCCTCACGTCTATAGGGTAAAAAAGTAGCATTGGCTAAGTTCAAGTAGGAGCAGCACTACCATCCACCCTACAGCCCGGACATGTCACCCTGCGATTTTCATGTGTTTGGTTCCCTGTAGAAACGTATGAAAGGAAAATGCTTCAACTCGGATGGTTAACTTAAGGACGCTGTGAAGGACGTGGTATCACCACGGCTACAGGAATTTTGGGAACAGAGAATCTTTCGGCTTGTCAGTCAATGGGATCGCTGTGCTCCGATCTATGGTGTATGCTTTGAATAAAGTCTTCATTTATACCCGTAGGGTCATTTCGTACCTTTTGATTTGAACATCTCTTGTATTCCACTTTAAAGAGAGATTCGTCTCATATTGATGAAGAAGTTAAATGATTGTTGGATTGTTTATAACACTAGAACCGACATAAAAGAGGAAGATAAATTATTAATATTGGTTTTTAATGAGGTTTATGCCGTTTTGTTCATAAAGAACACTCGACAGTCTTCCATTCATTGGAGTTCGAATCCAAATCTTTCCTAAAGTTCTCTATTAATTCTAGGTATTTCTAGTTATGCAAGATCATTAACTTGCAAAATATCCGTTGCTTTGTCAGAAGGAGGATATAATAACTTCAATTCATTCATCTATGCTGGCAAATAAATATCCTTAATTACTCCGGAGCAGAATTTTCCGAAAATATCGACTTTTTCAAAGTATCCGATAAATTTGCATGCAAATTACTTCAAGGACCCCTCCATCCAACATTTAAACTGAAAAACGGAGGTTGTCCAGGGTCTTTGAAGAGGGAAAAAGAAAACTTTTCAACGGCAGCAGCAGAGTTTTTGAAAAGAAATCCTGCTGCTGCTGCTTCCCTATTATGAAAGTCAATTGCCGTTGGAATTTAAATTGCCCTCACTCCAAAACTCTTGAACCCAGGCTTCGGTATAATTCCTCTTCACTTTACTTTGAACACCACGAAGCAGGTCATCGATTTATTTTCGGTCTAACGTTTTACTACAGTTGACTCTCTCGGCTGGAATCTCCACTGACTTCTGAGGATGGTAAGAAGACGAAGCACCCTGTTTTGGCTTTTAACCTTTCATTCCAATCGGCTGTTCGAGATGGAAGAGCTTCGGAGGGCATTATTTTATTTTTAAAGGCCGGTTCTTCTTTGGGACTCGAGAGTTTTGACTAGTTTGGTTGGTAATAGATCGATATAATGCTCGTTGGGAGAGGGCGAGCCTTGGAAAGAGGGGTGATGTTAGGATAACATGTTCCGTTTCTTTTGTAAGATTAGGAATTTAAATTAATTACACGAAGAAACAAAAGAGGATCCTGTTTTTGGCGGCGATGATTATTTAGAGCCAGCTCTAAATTTATCCAGATAAATTGGATGGATATAGTTTAAAGATAAATATATGATGATCTTTTGAGAATCATATTTTAAAAACTGTTTTAATATCTTTTGGCATTGGTCAAGTAATGCATTTTTTTAGAATTAAATATAATAATAAAAAAGATTTATGCCTCTAGACTGACCTGGTATAGCATGATAATGCTTTTTTGCTTGATTTGCATTATTTAATTTCATTTTTCAATTATCCTTTATTATACAGCGTGTTCAATTATCCTTTATTATACGGAGTTTTCATACCTCATAATTTTGGAATAAAAAATATTTCGCAAAACCCGATTGTGTATTCGTAAATTACAACTCAATGAATTTTATTAATGATATTAAAGCGCACAAAACGCTAATTAAAAGCTTATATTAAAGCTTGCACAGTTTTCACTTTGTAGGAAGGCGGTTATGGAGAACGTTCCATATTATCGTACGCGGCATATGTAACTGCACAGCTGATTGTCGCGTTGGTTTTCATTGAATGCGAGTAAACGTTTCTTGGATGCGATCAACATTTTCCTGCGAAGTGCTAGGTCTTCCCACTCCCTTTCGGTGTAGATCGCTACCAGTTTCCTGAAATTGTGTTAACCAGCGTCTGATAGAATTATCCGAAGGAGGATCTTTCTTGTACGTGGTTCTGAAGTGATGTTGTGTATTGACTGACGTTGAATGATTTAGTTTCGAAAAACCACAATACACCCATTGCTTTTTCTTCCACGGTTGCCATTTTTATTGATGACGCTATAATTACCCGACTGCAAATGCGCTAAGATTCAATTGTAGTAAAATTCTTTGATTTGTAATTTACGAATACGTTATCAGTTTTTGTGGAATGTTTTTTATTCGAAAGTTATGAGGTAAGGAAGCCCCGACAATAATTAATGAACATACTGTGTATATAAAAGTGCAAGAAAAATGTATGTAATACCATTGTATCATGCGTTTGTATGAATCCAGTTTGAATTTACCAAAAACAATATCTCCCTCCGAAGGGAGAACCTCATATACGAAGATGGAAAACTTCCAGCTTGGTGGTTGGTTCTCGCAATTGGCTGGGAAGAGAAAAGGTGTCAGTCGGCTACCTCTTATCAAATCGGGCATGCTTCTCAATGATATGCTTGTATCGTGGCTGGTAATAGCCATAGGTTTCAAGTTTAGTTCTCGCCAAAGATGGCGCGTGGTGGTCTGGTCTGCCAAATTAATGCATGTACCTTATAACCATAACTTGGACGGGTTGGAGTGGTCAGGTTATGGTTATTATTATTAAAATGATAAAGATTACTAGCGAACAACATTCCTAGAACGCTTACTTATTTTTTTTTTAAAAAAAGTATAAAAGTTTTTTTATTAAATTAAAAAAAATTATAAAAATGAATCATGTGCGATAATATTGTTACAAGGGGGTGAGCGCCGCGGAAGGTTGACAAAGTTGGTGACGAGCCAGCCGGGTTGGTTTGGAGAAAGGAATAATCTGGTAGCCGCTGGATCGTAAGTGAAGCACGCTCAGTCGGCTATATAAGGGACGGGTAACCGTAGTTCCAGCAGATAGTTAGTTGAGTTTCCTCTCGGAAGAGAAGCGTCTCGCTGGACTATCGGATTACTTGTCACGCCAGATAATTGCGAAAACCAACCACCAAGCTGGAAGTTTTCCATCTTTATATATGAGGTACTCCCCCGGTGGGTGATATTTTTTCACTAAATTGTGTTTACGTTTGCTGTTAGCGTTGTATTATTGAGCTCGATGTGACTTACTGTTTACTCTGCTATACGATAGTTGTTTTGCAGTCTGTTTATTGTGCGTAAGACTTGCATTTACACTGTTAGTGACTGTTGACTGTGGATTGTTTTTTTTAATTGGTGTTTTCCTTTATCAAGTCATCTTTGTAAATAGTTGTAAATAAGTTTGTTTGTACTGTCCTCAAATAAAGTCCATTCAATACGAACCCGCTACGCTAAAAATGTAACAATATGTTTTTAAAAATTGAGGGAAAATTTTTAGTAACGTGGATTAACTTTTAATTAAAAAATAATTAAAATTTTGGAAAAATTATAAGCTAGTACGTGTTACCCAAGAAACTAGTATATGCTAAACGTGATAACTCTAATCCAATGTATATGTTATAAAATCTTATAAAAGATTTTTTTTCATCATGAAAATTGCGTCATGCTTGCCTTAATATATGAAAAGTGCGCCAGATCAACAATCTACGGAATTAAAATAAAATTATTTTACAATTTTAATTAAGACCAATCCTTAAGATTATTTTAAATTGCTTTTAAAAGAGGATAGTTTATCATATAAAACAAAATTATCTTAATAATTGCACGAGAAGATATTTTATAAAACCAAAACTAATTTTGAAATAATGTAAAATTCGAATATTTTTTACAGTTTTTTAATATATATATATAATGATCCAAATACAGTCTTAGATATTATTCATAATTGTCGAACTGCGTTTAAAATTATAACTTATGTATAAAACTTTCTGCAAATACAAAAATACATTCTGCTTGCAAATCATATAGGGTTTTCCAAATTATAAAATAAAAATTAAATACAATGTCCATCAGATGCATAATAAAAAAATAAGCAATAAATAAATGTTTTTTTTTCCTTTTTACCGTCCTAATATATTTTTATTCGAAATAAATACCCAATTATTCAATACAAGAGAAAAAATAAAATAATCAAATCACTTGAAAGTGAAAATAAAATAATAATAATGACACTTATAAAAATGATAATAAATCGTTTGCAAGTTTTTATTAAAGTTTTAGCATCGATATTAACATTTAAATTAAATTTTATTTTTAGTGATTTTTTTATGGATTATAGACACCCTTATCGTTTCACAATGAGAATCCTTTAGGTTTGAATCTTTTATATTTATTTATAAATTTGCTTTTGATTATACAGCAACTAAAACATACACACAAAAATAGATTTTTTGATATCGTTTAAGTGTCAATAAATATAAATAAAACCAATAACACAATGAAAAATATTGCAGCAAAATCGTGTTGAAAAACTCACAGGAAAAATAAAATTCATGCAGCTATCTGTGAAATTGTTGGGGATATTTTAGATTAAAACTTTTCAATGAACGTTCCGTGACTTGAAAAAGAATTCGACTTAAAAAAAAGGAAAAAAAATGTATCCATCCGTATTATTACTCATTTTAACTAGCAAGTTCCAGAATTTATTTAGCATTGGATTAAGAATGTACATGTTTTTCAATTTTAGGAATTGATTTTTTCAATTTTATGACGAAACCTTTTTTGAATCATGGAAAACTCATAATTTTAATCGCAAATATTTCCTCCAATTTTCTAATAATCTTGATAAAAAAATTTCTTGTGTTTTTATAATCGTACGCCATACATTTTTTTAAATGGACTTTTTTTTGCGGATCGCCTTAGTCGTTTTTATTATTTTTATAACTTCCTTTTTTCGCCGTTAGGAGCGCTGTAACCTTTTTCTTTATATTCAGAACAAACAATTTGATGTAGACAAACATTACTTATTGACAATATAAGACACAGTTTTGAATTAAAGGGGCTTGAAATGCCTTTACCATCCTGTATAATTCCAGTTTCAGATTCATGCATATTATCAGATCTCAGTGAATTCATTGAGAATATCGTTTGGGAAGCCTCTATAAACAATAAAATAATTTGTAACTAAAACATGAGGGAATGAAACTGTGACAGTAATTGACCTGATGGCATAACTTGGTAACAGAATCACGTGCACCCCTCTGCATGCGGGGACATGTCAAGACATTTTCCGTTGTCTCGTTCCGACAGGCGGCAAAGACCGGCAACTGAGCTTCCTGTATTTTGACAGCATAATGAAGGCGGGGCTTCCGAAAACGCACGGAGTTCGTGACTCACATCATGCATTTCAGTTGAAAATTGTCTAACATTTAATGCCCGAATGGTAAACCTATTGTTATTATTTTTGACGATTTTGCAAATAAATTGGTCTAAAATGATTATTTCTATTATTTCCATCTTGACGATCAATTTATTTCTTATTCAACTTTTTTTAAGATTACGTTTTTGAAAGACATAGATTTTATATTTATTTTGAAGTACCTAGTTTTATATTTATTTTGGAGTACATAGGTTTGCATTTATTTTGAATTCATAGTTTTTTTATTTATTTTGAATTCATAGTTTTGTAATTATTTTGAAGTACCTAGTTTTGTATTGATTTTGTACATAATTTTGTATTGATTTTGAAGCACCTAGTTTAGTATTGATTTTGAAATACATAGTTTTATATTGATTTTGAAGTACGTAGTTTTGTATTTTTTTCGAAATGCATAGTTTCATATTTATTTTGAAATACAAAGTTTTGTATTTATTTTTAAAAGAAATTGTTTTGGATTTATTTTTATGAAGTTTTGTATTTATTAAAAAAATAGTTTTGTATTTATTTTGGAAAAAATAGTTTTATATTTAATTTGGGAAAAAAAAGTTTGGTATTTATTTTGAAGTACATAGTTTTGTATTAATTTTGAGATACATAGAATTGAATTTATTTTGAAGTACATGGTTTTGTTTTTATTTTAAATACATAAAATAACATTTTTTACTTTCTCGTTATTGACGTATGAAGACAGCATTGTGGTCGTCGAAAAATTCGCATTCGTGATTTTGACGAATCTTCACGTTTTAAACCATTCTAAGTTTGAAAAACATATCTTTGGAAAATGTCTGCCTATCTGTCTATCTGTATGTGTTTCACCCAAACGGTTAAAATTTGATACATAGATTTTGAATCAAATTCTAAACTCCTATAAAATTTTGAGTAAAATCTATTTAATATAAGAAACAACTACAAAATGAAGAGAGTTAAAGGGATAAAACTCGACATACAGATCCAAAATCTGTAATGCAGGCTCCTATCAAAATATGGACCAATTCCAACAATAGGTTGAACGACTGGCTGTCTGCACTTTCAGAAGCATGTTAACGAGATACATAAATCAAAAATGTAATGACTTGAATTAATAAAATTCGTTATACAAATATATTTTGGATTGGTATCAAATTTCATACGAAATTTTGTGACTACAATTGCAGTTCTGTATCAAATTTCGGTTTCAACCGGTCGGAAAGAAACGCGTTTAAAACTTAATAAACATACATTTCTTTAATAGAGGTATGCAAAAATGTGTTGGAAATATCATTTCCGTTGGTTTTATGAAAGGTATTCAATTCATCAAAAATATCTACATGCGATATTTGATGTGGATTCCAGTACACAATTTTGTATATTCGAATTCGAATACCAAATTGTGTATTCGAATTGTGGATTCGAATACACAATTTTGGGATTTGATTTGTGCATCGAGATAGTAGACTAGTAAGAAATGTGAGATAAAATTCATCAAAGGATTATCTTCCTGTTCGTTCATGAGCAAATGTAATATTTGTTTAAAGGATACAAAGGAAGAGTATGCATACAGGTACACGTATACAAAGCGTGCATGTCTCAAATTTACTGCATTCGATAAAATATCCCAGGTAGCACATCCTGTAGCATAATATTACACAATATTGGGCGATATTTTATAATATTAAACAATATTCCCCAATATTAAACAATATTGCGAATATTGATCAATATTGTACTATATTTGTGTGATACTAGGGATTTTTAAAAATATTTATATAGAAAGCATACCAAATTTTGCATTCAATTGTAGAAAAGTAAGTGACTTAAAATGAGTTTCTTCAGTAATAAGAAACTAAATACAAAATTGGTATTGGATAAGTGTGCTAGAATCTTGAGGAAATGATGTTCCGATGATAGCAGACTGTTTCTAATTCAATAAATGAAGTAGAAGTTCAGGTTCACCTCTTGTAAAATTTTAATAAAATATCTAAAATTGCATGTTCCAAATAAGTATGCTTTTTCTAAATTCGGAAATAACATGCATAAATGAAGTTTTGTATGATGTCGTGGCATCAAAATTATAAGCCTGTCTCAAATTTTAGATTCAAACGATCTCAGGGAAAAGGACCAAACGATACAATCGATTCAGTTCATTTTACGATGAAAAAAAAAAGAAACGGCTTGTATAAATATGCGAGAAAATCAAATGAGAAATGTCTTTGTCCTCATTCGGATATAGATATTAGCTGAAGAAGTGAATTACGTCGTTTGAAATAGCATTTATGGAATAAGGAAATCTTATATTGGTGACCTTTTTATAAAGTTTGAATTTTGATTTATTTTTGTATAAAATTCTTAACTAAATTACTCTAATATTTCAAAAAAGCAATAGAAATTCTCAAGACCGTGACAAAAAAAACTTGTTATTTCGTAATCAAGCGTGAAGTTTTAGTATGAATTTCCTTGTCGAAAAAAACATGAATCGCAATTTAGAAAGTGTTTAGCTTTAAAAGTCAATAAGAATTTATTTCTCAGATTGCATTAATTTTGTGTATTTATTATAACGTATCTTAATTTAGGCTTCCGAAATTTCAAGAAATTAATTTTTATCAAATAAAAAAATTCTTATAAAAATAATTCTATTCCTCAGATGGTTTGTTCCCACAATGTTTCTTAAGTTTTATAAATAAAAAATGAAAAAGGAATAATATTAGGTCTTATCTATGTATTTAAAATAATTTATAATGTATATAAAGAACCGAATAATTTATCCGTGTATTTAAATATGTATGAAAACCGAAATCTCATTTCCAATCAATCGACTCATTTTGCCAATTTGTATTTCATGTGAAAGCTGTTGATCCTATTAATGACATCGATAGTAGCTATTCCATCCTTCCTATTTTCGAATGAAATATCAAAAATGTTAATTATAAATTATCAATAAGAAAAAAATAAGACATAGTCTCCCAAACTAATCACACTACCAATATTGCCATTTTTTATTTCATGTGAGAAACATCAAGTGTTCATATAAAGAACGTTTTCTTGATATCCACTAGTTCTCATTTTCAGGATAAAACTACTACTTTGTTGTGTATTTTCACGAGAGAGATCTCAATACGAACAGTTGTATCGATTGTTTCAATTTTTATCTCAAATAAAAGCTTATAGTTTCTAGATTGCCTTTAATGAACGCCTGATATTCTGGTATCTTCCTTTTTCGAAAGATATTACAGAGTAAAAACTTCACAAAATCCCCCTTATGAATATTAAACCAATTTCACTTTCCTTCAGAGTGAACCGTTCAGAATATTTAATATTTTAAAATTGTACTTAGATTGCTGTATTAAGATGCAATACATCAGAAAAGGTTGATTTACTCAATTGAACGAATATTATGTGACGGAAGAGCAACTGGTAGCTAAAGGCAGGTAGCTAACAGTAATAAAATAATTGTTTTTTTTTTTTCAAAGTAAAATTTGCATAACAAAGTTCTTGCTGAAGATATAGAGAAATCAGGTGTCACACACACACACAACGATTAAACTTTCTCAGAATAAGACAATTTTAATTCATTTGCATAGAATATGTAAAATGTAAGATCTGCCTTTTTTATTTCAGAAAATATATCCAGAAATAATCATCAAATTATCATTAGCCGACATCCTACCATAGGGGTAGCGTTTCCCGTGATCTGGATATCCTGGGTTCGAGTCCCGGTTCGGGTATGGTTGTTCTTTACATCTTCTATTTGTAATATATTTGAAGGGGTAAAAACGGCCAGTGCAAGCGAATGTGATGCCTGAATAGCTGTTCTGTATGTAATATTTTGTCTACTTCAGTAAGCCTCGTTTGATACTTAGTGGTGCAAGGGAGCATTCTAAATGTTCAAAAAAATATCAGTAAAAGTAAGTACCGCTGAAACATCACAAACTAGAAAAATGTGACACTACACTAAGATCGATTCAGTAATATTATAATAACACAGCAAAAACAAATGCATCATCAAACTACTGAATGTGCATTGTCTTCCTTTACGTGATCTCAATTTTCTTTTTGTAAAATGCTCACAGGAATCTAAAAGTGAATTGGATCAATGACGTCACAATCACGTGATAGGAACAAATGTGTCATCAAACATTTGAATGTGCATTGTCTTCCGTTAAGCTGTGACACCATAACCTTTTTCTTTTGGAATGAGATTCAGGGGATCTCAGGATTAAATTAAATGAGGTGCATATGACCTCGTATTACCCTTCATACACAGATCATAAGGCGAAATGTGAAATGAATTATATTTTTTTGTATCGTTTTATGTAATTTTACTTAATTTTTTAAATGTTTGCAAACATAAAAATTAGTAATTAATTTTTCATTTCATTTCTTACTTTTTGCAGGTTTGAAATGCATTGTAATTACGTATTTTAGATTAAAATATTTGAATATTTTCTTAAAAATTAGAAATAATTAGACAATTTTCTAATTGGAAAATTCTCAATTAAATTAATTCTAATCTATATATTGTTTCATGTAGTAATGAACATGAGTTATAATAGATAAAAAGACAAACATGATATAAAATTTCTGCTTTTAATATTAATATTATATCTTAATTTAATAAAATATCTTAAATTCTTAATTTAATAAAAAGCGCGTTTTCAAAAAAGTGTTTTAATTAAATATTAATTTGAGCACATTTGAGGAAACTTAAAATTGATAATTTAAGAAATTACCAAAAGGTAAGTAAATTTAAAAAAAATATGTAAAAAATATTACATATATACATGTGTGTGTGTGTTTAAAATATGTAAAAGGAATAAAAAATGTGTTTAACCACTGAAAAAACTGAAATTACCGAAAGTAACTACCATAATTGTTTCAATTACCGATTTTTGAAAAATATGAATTTTAATTTTATTATATTCTTAGAAACATTTCAAAGAAAACATTTTTTGGAAAACTATTTATTAATTTAGGAAATGCACTTATGCTAATTCGAATAAATTATCTATTTTAAAATATTCCATACAATTTTAACAGTTTTAAAAAATGAAATATTCACCAACGTTTCTTGCAAAAATTGTTAAAGTTCCGAATGACGCGTAATCTAGTTGATATTTCAAAATCAATTTTCTTTCTCCTAAGAAAAACAAGCGGAGAACGTTGAATTATTAATTCCTCCCATTTTTACTTTAAGTTAAGTAAGCGAAGAAATGGAATAGTTCTACATCAGAAAGCCATTATTCCTTTCCGAAAACACCATTCAGATTTTTCGTTTTTCGTTCTCTGAAACTTAAATTTAAATGCATCGGTTATTAAATAAATGATTCATCGGAACAATTTTGAAAAACAATTTGGCTTCTTAAATTTGATTTTCTGAGACGATTTGTTTGATTTTTGTTAATTAGCCTTATTTTAAGAAATTTATTCGATATATCAAATCACAGCAGGAAATTGTTTGATAAAAGAATTTTATCGTAATAATTTTAGTTCAGGCATATAATTTTAATGTTCTGTTCCAAATATAAATTATTACATTTGTCTCAAATCCTTAAAATTTTAATATAAATTATAGTAATTCCATTAAGATTTAAGTTCATTTTAGTTAGAAATATAAATAAAGGAATGTCATAAGATTTCTATTAAAAAACATATAGTAAAACCTTTGGAAATATTTAAATGAATAAATTAATATTAAATAGTAGGATTTTTTTTCTCTTTATAAATAAAAAAAATCAACATTTTAAAATTTTAACTTAGTTTTATAAAAATTAAATAATGCAAAAAATGATAATTATATTAGTATTTAAAGAAAAAAAATTAATTTTAATTTTCAACAAAAGTACATAATTGCTTGTAAAAACAATCACAAATGGCTGAAAAAGAGAATAGTTTATTGATTGAAAGATTGCGCAGAATCTAAAAATATTAATATTCTCAGGTATTTACGTATTATACTGTCTTCACCAACGATCACCAATAGTTTAATAACTTTTTGGCGACGGATTTAAATTTGGCGATAAAGATCAACGGATTACATCATTGCCGGGTTGCCATCATTGGCGGTTTAGCAACTCATTGGCGATGATTTCAAATTTGTTGATAAACTTGGACGGTATAATTTGTAAGTTCTTATTCTTAATTTTTCCGCAGTTCTTTCGTGCTTGTAAAGAAACAATTATTTTAATCAAATATCCTACTATCAACCAAAATTTTGGAATAGTGTCAAAATAACTACTGTCTAAAAAGAAATTACGAAATAATTTTAATATACAAATATAGTAAAAATTGGAAATAAATTAGAGCATACATTACATAACCTATACCCTTCAATAAATCTTGTTATCTAAGGTAAGATATAAGTTTTCTATTATATATAAACACTTATCTTAAAACGTTTTAGAGGAAAGTAATATTCTTTCTGCTATGATGAGTATAGAACAATCAATTTTACATGATGATGACATAGACTTTGTTCAAATTTTGATGTTAGCTTATTAATATCAAGATCGTGATTATCATATTCATTATTTATAGATCAAATTCATACCAACATTTATTAAAGAAAATTTTACAAGAATTTACTATTTTGTACATTTTTAGATGAAGATAACATTTCAAGGTAGATGTGCTAGTCGAGCCCTTTTAGAAATAAAGATAATCCAAGAAAATCGATTTTTCTTTCAAGCATTAAAGTACGGCTTCGGTTTTAAGAGAGTTTTCATGTATAAGTCTGAGGTTTTAAGCCCAAAGGATTCATAGATTTTACATCTATGAAACGTTTCAATATGTGAAAAGTCTTTTAGAAAGATATAAGATACTATGTTTTTCCAACTTGACTTGAAATGTTATTATCAGATTACTTGAGAAAATTAAATACGTATAATATGTGTCCATATGCAGAATTTAATTATATTTACATGGAGATTAAAATTTTGTAAAATTTTGAAGTCAGAAGTTTGATTTATAAGCTGGAATCTGACTTTCTTTTGTTAAGTAGGCCTTAAATTAATTTTTTTTTTTTGTGAATGAAGCATGATATTCTTGTGATGTATGATTTTGAATAAGATAGTGTATTGTCTTCTAATAAATTGCTTGATTAGGAAAAAATCTTTATTTTTATTTTTAAATAAATATAAGCAAAATGTTCTTTTAACAAAAAAAAAATAATAATAAACCATGGAATTTTGATGAATCTCACATTTTAGGACTTACCCAGTCAAAGAAGAAAAATCCTTCTTATAACGAAGTATACAGATTTAAATATAAGTTTTAGGTGTGTCTGCCCCCCCCCCCCCAAGTAAATACGTTTTGAACAAGAATGAAGAAATTAATTTTGAAAGTTTTATCTTAATTTAGAAGATAGTAACTTCATCATAAAATATTCTTTTATTACCTGTTCTTATTCCACTTGTTCTATTTAATTAATTCAACAGTTGTATTGTAACATTTCTGCATCGGATAAAAGCTGACAGTTTCCCATACTCCGAGTGAAGTGATAAAATACCGCCCATTGAAGCACATTCCTTAAAAGATCCCATGATTCCCTTACACGTGATTTACATATGATTGACATCCTATAAAAGTACCAACCTACGGTTGACAAAGAGGTTGGCGCCAACCGAGTTGGCGAAAGGAATAGTTCGGTAGCCACAGGATTGTTCACGAAGCTCCGCTTGCTTCCACGCGCGTGCTCGCTCACTCGGCTATATAAGGGACGGGTCGCAAAAATCTGGCAGTTTCCTCTCGAAAGATTAGCGACTCGTTGGATGAGTTAATTACTTTTCTCGCTTATTATTAGTGAGCTATGTTTACGTTTGCTGTTAACGTTGTATAATTGAGCTCGATGTGATTTACTGTTTGCTGTGCTGTACGATATCTGTTTTGCAGTCTATGTATATTGGACGTAAGGCTTGCATTTACGCTGTTAGTGACGGTTGACTGGATTGTGTTTATCTGAAGTTCTACTTTATCAAGTCATCCTGTAAATATCTATAAACAAATTTGTTTGTGCTGCCGTCAAGTAAAGTCCATTCAATCCGAACCCGCTACCCTAAAAACGTAACAATATTCACAGAAAAAAATCAGCCATGACTTGACGAAACTCATGTGATTTTCCTCAGTTTGTCTTGTGTTGGGTGCTCGTCACTTCCGCTTGTGCATAATGTGTGACTCCCGGGATGCAATAAAGCCAGATTCATAATTCAAAGTTTCTTCTTTATCTTCGAAACTACTTTCTGCTTCAAACAAACATTATGTGGTTACGTATATATTAGAATGTTTGTGAAAGCAATAAATCAAAAATGTAATGATTTCTATAACAAAAACTTGGCATATTGTCAAACTAAAAAATATAGAGATATATGTTAAATTTCATGCCTAATAGATTGAAAAGAAATGCGGTCTCACTTTTCTTCATTAAATTGAGATGCATTTACTCAGCTTTGTTCAATACATACATTTTCGGATTTGGCTTGTAGATTGTCCTGACCTTCGAGGGTTAGCTGTCTTTATTACGACACTACTGCACTACTTTTAAATGTTCAATAAGGATGATGATAATGACGACGTGCCCACTTTACAATGGAAGAAAAGGTGCAGTGTCTTCTGAAGGTATGGGCCCCTGATCACCAGATGGCAGAAGTCTGACTTCTAGCTCGTATGAAGATGACACATTAAACATTCGTTGGCACAGCGCCTTTTTACAGGGATACATATTCACTCACCTCACAGATAGAGCGACTCGAACCCAGGACGTCCATATCAAGAGGAAGACGAGCTACCTCTGTGCGAGGACACCGGCAAATGTTCAATGAACACAGAAAATAGCACAAGAGATCCCCCCCAAAAGTTATGTCTATCTATATTAAGCAGACGAAAGAAGAATATCACCACTTTTTAAAATCGCGTTTGTCTGTCGAAAAAAGAAATAAGTTTGTTGTTATTTATGGCACTTACCATGGACAACCTCCCTGCTGATACAGCAGCAGATTTAAGCCGAATGAGCGTCTCTTGTTTTTGAAGTAGTGCCAACTATGGCCAAGATTACGACTTAGCTACACACACACACCACATTAGCTTACACAACCTCTTTTTACAGGGGGGCACAGCCACACATCTCACAGATAGCCCACAGAAGAACAACCATGCCCGAACCGGGACTCGAACCCGGGACCTCCAGAACACGAGGAAGACGCGCTACCTCTGTGCTAGAAAGTCGGCAAATAAGTTTTATGGGGGAAATTTAGTGTATAATTTTTATTACAAGAATTTAAGATTTGAAGCAAATTTTGAACCCGATTTTTTAAGTGTGTCAATTTATTTGTGCATTCGTGCGCATGTGCAGTAGTTTAGAAATTAGAAGGAAAAAAAACTATATGAATGAAACGAGATATATAGTCTTTGGTACCAAAATTTTAATTTTATATAAAAGTTTTGAAATGGTAGTTTAAAAGTAATCTTAAATGTACATGGACATTACTTCCTTAAACTATATCTAGTCGAAAACGTCTACTTTCTACTCTCTTCCACTGGCTTAACACGCTTTTATATCAATATTAATCTAATGTTCCATTAAAATAATAACAGAACATGTTGTGGCATTTGTGGATTAAACGTTTTCATTAATGAAGCGTAAATGTTTGAAGAAGATTCGCAAATTTAGAGATTGTCTCTCATCTGATTGTGACTCAGAGTTTTGCGGTTCTGCCTCAAAAATTTAATTGTACAACCAGAAAAACTGGGCAAAAATAACTGGGATTTGCGACGTCATTAAACGCAACATCGAACTCGTAATTAGAACTTTAAGAAACATATTTTATTGTTGTTGTTACTTATGGCACTTGCCATAAACAAGCCCGGCTCTTACATCAGCAGATTTTAAGCCGGAGATATACATCTCTTGGATTACAAGTAGCGCTATCTAGGCCCCAGAGTACGACTTAGCTACACACACATCACAACCCTTTTTACGGGATGGACTTCATTCATGCAAATTCCTTCACTCATCTCAGATCGTAATTTAGACCTGGAACAGAGAACGATCCCCTCTGACCCAGTACCTGCTGTGGTATTACTCCCGACATAAGGGACTTTGTGACCACGACAGATTTAACGAGTGTAAGCCCCCACACATTCGGGGAATCTTTTGGCCGGTGAGTTTCGAACTCGTAACCTAAGAATTACGAGTCCAACGCTCTACCAACCAAGCCATCCTGACCCACATTTTATTGTTATAGATTTAATAAAAAAAATATTCTGTGTTCAGATTCGTTTTTAAGTTACCATAATAATCAATGTCTGATCTATAAAATAATTTTACTTATTATATAAACAATCAATGCTGTTACACTAAACAGTGATTGTAAGAGAATAGAATTTTTTTTTAATTTTTCGGGAAATCGTTGGTAGGGGGAGGCAAACTTAGATAGCATTAAAATGCATTTAAAAAGCTTTAATTACTGTGGAATATCGACTCAGTATTGAATTATATAAAAATCATACAAAGTGGATTAATAAAAAATAGATTTTTGTTAACTAAAAAGTTGTTAAGTTTTTTTTTCCTTTAAAAAGTTAGTTTTTTTTTAACATTTGAGAACATTATATTGTTTTGATTAGGAAGTTTTAATGTCTCCAAAATTTACGGGCAAAATTATCTTGGTCTGCTTTTACCAATATCGCATTATTATTATGTATGTTTCTTTGAAAGCAGATGCGTTTTTAAAAGGTTAACTTGCTTTTACCAGTATTACTTTATTATTATGTATGCTTCTCTGACAGAAGCGCTTTTTAAAGGCTGATGAAGAAATATGACATCATAGCTGTTATTTTCCACTCTCTCTCTATATATATATTCCACTCGCTCTAGTTAATTAATTCAACAGAAACTGTGTAAAATTGTTGAAATAGATACACGCCGGTTACTTTTCCACACTCCGTGTGAGAGATGAAAATTGCTGACGTAAACAAAGTACCTTTAAAAAGATAGATCCCTGTGTTTCCCTTGCCTCTTATGCGTGTCATGGCAATCCCCACTGAAATCCGATTTTATAAGCCCTATAAAAATATTTTCCCTATAAATGTCTTGGTATTTAAGACCAGGGATAATGATTTCCCCTCCATTTTTTTACACTTATCTTTTTCGTCAATTACGTGTTGTGTCGTTCTGTGTTGTGCACGTCGCTTTCGATTGGAAATAATGCATGTTCCCGTGATGAAATAAAAAGAACTTAAAAATTCAACCTGTCTTATCCATGATTTCGGCCACGACTCTGTTATCTGCTTTCAACAAATTATCTAAATGTTTTTCATTATATAT
>JAOUZG010004491.1:1730398-1742774 GCA_026289955.1 Argiope argentata | reverse complement strand
AATGACAAATTAATGAGGATAAATAATGTCTTAAAAATAATAATTTATCACATAATAACTTGACATTTACAATCGAATATTTCATTTCTTATTTATTTTGTCATTAAAGTACCTCTTATTTTATAGCTATGAATCTCTTCTTGAAAGTGAATAGTTAACAGCTTTTCAATGTCTTTGGAAAACAGCAGCAACAGATTTCCATATCAAAATCGAACCATCTGCGCAACAACTGGCGTTCGAGAATAAATTCTCTTCCCTTTTGAAGCAGGAACATTTACTTTAAATGACATTCCTTTGGCACCATTTTAACAAAAGACCTGTCCATTCCCTTAAAATAAATAACTTGTCTCAGCTCATTCTTTAAGAAAGCGTTTTTGAAAACTTTGGAGGCTGAGTCCTTTCCCACCGGGAAAACAACTTCATTCCACGTCGCAGTGTCTCGAGTGTCTGTAGATAGTAACTTTTGTTTTCTGACGCAACAATGACGTCAAACATAGGTGATATGACGTAATGGCATTCCTGAAAACGCGGGCTTCGCCAACGCTGAGTTTATTTTAATACATCTTTCAAAATTTAATGCTTATTTATTACTAATCCATGCGGAATGCTTAAAATAAACAGTGTGGGCAGAAATTAAAGTTCGGAGATTTTAATAAATTTGTGGAATTTTTTCTTTCTTTCCGAAACACAAAGTAATGCTACAATTCTTTTGAAAAGAAACAGCTTCAAATAATTCCATGAGGTGTAAAATTATTTTGATTAATTTTAGACTGATATAGGCAAGTAAAAAAGAACAGATTTTAATCAATTGTCAGTTTAATTATTATTCAGCTTCAAATTGATAAACGGCTTCAAATAATTTACTAAGACATAAAAATATTGGAAAAAAATTTGAAAAATATAATTTAAGATTATAATAAGATGAAGGTTAGGTTAGTAAAATAGTTAGAAGGTTTAAAATTAGATTAAGGTAAGGTTTTTTAGTCAATTGTTCGTTTAATTATAACTATTATATTTCAATGAAATAATTTGTGTTTAAATAAATATAATAGAATGGATTACTCCATGAATATGTGGAATTGATTACATTAAATATGGTAGTTATTCCTAACTATTCAGCAATAAAATGAAAAATTATCATGAATAAAGAGTAATTTTTTAAAAAAAATTCTTACATTTTGTTGAATTGTAATAAAACAATTTGTCGTTTTTCCCATTCATACAGTACAAATTATTCGTTTCAAAATTTAGGGTTTTTATTTGCTTGAAAACAGTAGACGGAATTTTCTACTTCCAACTGTCCTTCAAAATATATGGTTAATTTAAACGACATGATATAATAAAGAAAATCGGGTTTACTTTATAAAACTCTACCTTTGGACTTATTGAGAACTAAATTTCACATAGATAAATAATTACGCTTCAAAAAGAAATGAAAATTTTCATAATGCAGCATTTATGAATTACTGTTATGACTTACAACGAGGCATACAAATATTTCATAGTTAATACAACGATGAATTTTATTCAAAATAATCTTCCGGTCAACACGTTCAAAATAAAGATAACAAATTAAAATTGATCATCACATTATAACTTTCACATAAAACCTAATAGACAAAAATGCCAGATAATCTAGTGTTTGAAAGGGATTTAATAAGATTTAATATGGATCTATAATTCCGCTAACAATATCATATACCAGAATTAATAGGCTTAATTCATTATTTTTTTAAAGTCATCGTTCTTATATCCACTTGAAAAAATATATAAACATATATTCCCTTTTATCCAAAATTTTATGAAATATAAAACTTTGATGCAAAGATCATTTCTCAAATTTCAATTGTCTAGTATAAAGCATTTTTCAGCTATTGTGTTCGAAAGCAGACATACATAATTCTAAAGAAACATCTTTTTATATTCGGAAAAATTTAATGAGGTGTGGATTAATCAAAATTTTCAAGAGCGGAGTTTTTGACGGTCAAAATACTTACATTTGTCATTTGAGAAGTTAATAAAAATTTTGATTTTCTAGTTTATCAATTTGGCATTTTAATGTATATGTAATTATTTTAAAACTGGCAAAAAAACATATACTTATGGAAATTTATATACAGCAAAACTTGATTAAATATGAGAATATGTAATATTTGAACGTAATAGAAATTGCGTTGTATAATATTACGTAAACATAGGATGAACTGCTAATAGAACTTTCTTTTTATTTTTAACAAAATTGAGAGTTCTTTATCATATTTATGTTGAGAAGTATGATTTGTAGGTTTAATCTATAAAATTTTAGATTGATCCAAGAGTTATCCTACTTCCTAGAAGAAAACCATAAAATTCTTTTCAAGAATCGGTAGTTGGAATAGTTTTCATGATAACGAACAAGGATTCTTCTACTGAATTTACATTTTGTTATAACAGCTTTTATTTTGATGTCTCTTTCCTGTGCTTATCTTTCTTGTTTTTGTTTAGATTTTAAAGCACTAAAATGTTGAACAAGCGGAATTTAAACGTTGTAGTATTGGATTTATTTTGCATATTCATTCAGAAAACATCATTTGTGTCGTCTAAAGTCTATACTTTGTCTGTCTCAGCTTGATTTTAAAATTTCCTTTTTACATTTTGCGTACTTTGTTTAGTCTGTTGTGCTTTTCCCCCTTTCCGAATTTCTGGTATACAGCTGCTCATTCTATTTATATTTTTATGTCAGCATTGATGGAGACATATTTATAAAATGCACAAATAAGACTAGGATTTCCTAAAAATTTCCTTGTTCTTGAATTGTTGTAGTATCCAATACTAAAAAACAATAACTATTTTCTTGTTTTTGACACAGATGTTAAATCAAATCACATTTTTTTTACTGGGATGGCCTGGTTGCTAGAGCGTTGGACTCGTACTCCTTAGGTTACGAATTCGAAACTCACCGGCCAAAAGATTCCCCGAGTGTGTGGCAGCTGGCGCTCGTTAAATCTGTTCGTGATCGCTAATTCCTCCATGTCGAGAGTAATTCTACTGGGGGTACTGGGTCAGAGGTGATCGTTCTCTGTTCCAGGTCTAAATTACGTTCTGAGATGTATGAATGAAGTCCGCCCCCTAAAAGGGGTTGTGACGTATGTGCAGCTAAGTTGTACTCTTGGCCCCAGATAGCGCAACTTGTCAAACAAAGAGACGCATTTCTTAGGCTCAAATTCTGCTGATCGTATCAGCGGAGTCTTCTCCACGACAAGTGCCATTAGTCACAACAACACACAACATAATTTTTTTCTCGGCGTATTGGTCGGTACAAATGTTACATTGCTTAGTAATTCGTATTTATTTGTTTTCGTGGAATTGCTACTTGTAACATTATTAAAATAATTTATGCCCCACCTCCATTTTTGCAATTAGAGAAAGGAGTGGGATTTGTCACTCGGAATTTTCTTGCATTTTCTCCAATAAAGGTCTTATTCATTCCCTACCTCTTCTTGCTTAAAATTTTGGATCTTGAAAATTTTATTGGTGAGCAATAATAACGAAATATCGACGTCTTTGACGTTAACTTAACACTTTTAATGAGACTAGAGTCTGAAAAGGTATTTTGGCTGCTTTTTCACCAGCCAATTGAGACACAATTTGGCACAGAATCACATTTAGTCACAAGATTAAATACAAAATTTCATTCTTTTCATTGAGTCATTGTATTTATGAATTTTTGCATTTAGAAACGTGTAGGACGACATAAGATCAATCTTTTGATATATTGTATTTAAAATGGGCAAAGAATCTATATTTTACATGTAACCTGTTATTCATCTGGTTCTTTATGTTTTGAAGTTATCGAGTTCTCTATTTTTTGAACAACAAGATAAACAGATTTTCTTTAAATGTAAAGGGTGTCCATAATTAAACGACCCTACTTCAAAATTGTCTGCAGGCGAAACTATTGATCAGAAAGCATGTACCATGTTCCACAGTTGACCACAGCAAGCACGTCAATGCCTTTCGACCACAATTTTCAATTGAGATGAATCTCCTCCATGCATTAACCTTTGTGAAAAGGACATTCTTCACAATTGTCAGTCTTTTTTATGATCTGCAGCCTCTCTGACCTCCAGACGAAAATCCATTTCGGCTTTGAGGACATTTAAAGCAAGTCGTGATAATCCAAAAACTTTACCTGATTTAAAAAGCAGCATCTCGCAGCATGTTCTCACTATTTCCTAGAACACAGTACGGTCAACTGTGGAACATGTTATCTTACGATTCCAGATGTTAACGGAAAATGATGGCCGTCATCTTGGACATGTTTTGTTGTAATTAAATTTGTCAAAAATAGGCTAATTGTGCAATTCATTTGAAAAACTTCCCTTGGCGGCGAAATTTTGAACTATTTTTTTCGTCCAAACAAATTCCCATTTCTTTATTACGTCCTATACAAAATTTCAAAACTTTCTGAACATTCAACCTGAAGGCAACTTTAAAGTAGGGTCGTTTAATTACGGACACCCTGTATTTTTTTCAAAATTTTATAGAAATCTACAAATATAGTGTACTATCTACTGCTAGTTAGTACTGCTAGTTTAACTCAGAGCTTCATTTTTTAAAGTTATTATGTTAATAGGCAGAAAGCCAAAAATGTGCTGTGCTCATCGGACTTGCCGAGGTCTGAAAAATATGGATTCATCAAAAGGTTCTTTTCTTTTAACAATTGCAACACTTTCTTTTTGTATAATCCGTACGTTGGAAAGTGAAAAAAGAAGTAATAAATTTAAATTTTTAAATTTAAAAAAAAACTAGCTAATACTAGTTGTATTAGCTATATTTTTAACAGGCACACAGAAGGTATTTGGAAGTGGAGATTCGTTCAAAATTTCACGTTCGAATTTTTTTAAACAATTATTATATTTTTTCTACACTACCTATATAAGAAAATAAAATAAAGGTGATATATCAATCTTAAAACATTAACATAGAGCCTTGAGTAGAGTTGAGTTCCTTAAAAAAATTTTATTGTAACTTAAGATATTTAGAAAGAAAGGAAATAATTGCTTTAAACAGAAAAAAAATAGAAAAAGATTTGCTATTCTTTTGTTAATAAGATAATACAGCTACACTTTTTATTTTATTGTGCCTTTCAAGCATAATAGAATTAATTCTAAGAGCAAAATCGCGAAATCCTGTAGTTTCTTTCGATTAGTTACTTTTAGTGTACTGGAAAGTAAATAAGATATTGGCAAGTAAATGGAGAGAGTCTGTAATGTTCTCTCAATTATTTTCTTCCTCATTTACCACAAAAGAAGATCGCCTTTGATATGGTGACTATTAACTGTATCATTTATTTTATTGTTGTCCATTCTGAACCATTAGATACAGAATCAGTAATCCTTCCTTTTATTTTTAATTTAATAATGTTAAAACAAGTTTTTTTCATACTTAAATGAAAAAAAAAACCACCTTATGTGAAAGAAAAACATTATATGCTTTTTCATTTTTAAAGGAAAGGAAGCATTTTAGTTTTTTAAACTCCATCGATTTTTCTCCGTGGAATCTCAACATCAATAAAGCCGTTAAAATGTAGCCATTGGAAACATAACACCATAATTTTCTTTTCAAACTGAAAATTTTTCGTAAAAAAAACGACGCTTTTTAGGTGTAGAATTTCGCCAATAGCCTGGTTGGAAAGGACATTTTTCTTCGCCCAACAGATAAAAATAAACTTCCAGAGAACCACAGCTGCCGCTTGTTTTTGTATTATTCTTCTATTCACTTCACTTGACTCGCAAAATGAACATCAAGATATTTTTTTCACCCTGTGTGACTCGTCTTAAAATTCACCTGCTTCGCCTTTTTTTGATAGTTAAATAATCGCTAACGAAGATATATCGTGACGACCAACACTTTCTTTCCAAATACTTAATAGGCAATTAAACTATAAATAGCTCAGGAAATTTTCGTTCCATTCTCTGCTTCCTTTTTCTGAAGTTTATAAAATATGTTTCCAGAAGTAAATTTTTCATTATCTTTGTCCGCTTTTATCATATCTACTGTAACACAGGTCCGAAAAGCGGAAAACAGATATGAATTATTGAAAAAAGAAAGTATTTCTTAGCACGCGTGCCGATATATTTTTTAAAGAAGCTTTTTTACAGTAGAAATTCATGGAAGCAAAGCTATTTTTACTTATAAAAAAGGAAAACTCATGTCATGATAATAATATGACAATTTTATGTCGAATTTATTCATATTTTTCGGAAGAAGTAATTTTTAGAATTAAAAACTGTAGCTCATATTTTTGGAAGCCATCTTAACAATCTGGCAGATAATAAAACATACAACTTTTAATCAAAACAATCCTAAGTTCAATTTATAAAGTGCTGTCAAAGTTTTATTTAACCAGTTTTGTTATATTATAATTGAGAGGTGTTGTAAAATGATATTTTAAAAAAATATTAAATTTTCGGGAAGCTTATTATTTCCCTATAATTCCTAAAAATAAATTAAATCCCATTATTAGTATTTAAATCTTTAATAATAATTATCCATTATTTGTATTGAATTTTATGATTATTTTTTTATTTAAATCTTTTTTTTCTGTGATATATGTATTAACAAAATAAATAAATAAAAATGTGTTTTTATGGAATTGTTAATATAAAAAATAAGTTAAAACGAATCCTTAATATGGTGATAGGTTGAAAATGTGAAGCAAAATTCACCAGTCATTAGAAGCGGACCTCATTATGAGCACTCTCGAAAGGAAAAATGCTAAATTCAGAAAAGGGTGGATGATTAATTAATGATGTTAATGATCAAAGCATTTAAAACAGCTAAAGTTCCAGTAAAAATCGAATACATCGTTTATCTCTTTGTACTTTCTCGTCTCCATTTTGATCATACGTCTGTATTTATTGCCGACTCTAACATCTTGTGTGTGATTTTATCCAATTATTATATAAAAATCAATAGACCATTTGCAAAATATGCACCAAAAGTGAAGAAATTATCCAATAAAACTTTAAATGTTATGATAATGTGCAAAAACAATCTTTTGAAAAATTACCGAAAGATGTTTTTGCTCAATTCCCACAACAATATTTATTTAATAAGCGTTAATGCTTAATGCTTACTTACTCCCTTTTTATAACGAGAACGATAATAATAATGAAAATTTGGAACATTATATTTTAAGTTATGCTTTCATTTCAAAATGCCGGTAATAACAATTACAAATGCAATGAGTTTTAAAGAAATAAGATAATAAGCCAGTAGAAACAGTAGCATATTCAGTAGAGATTAAATATAAGCATTTAAAATGATGCTTTAAAAATATTTTTATAGGTAGTTGCTGTATTAATAGTTAAGATGAAGTATGTTTTCTTTTATTCAAATACTCTTTTTTAAATTTTCTTGTTTGAAGATGCATAAGTATTGTCCTGACTTAAATAATATCTCCCAAGCAAATTTGGCAAAAAGAAAAGCATGTTGAAAAAAAATCTGTCTAAACAGTAATCAATTGAACGAACTGTTCATTTCAATGTTACGAGACGACCACTTTTCGACAATTCTATCTCATTAAGGGAATATACAATTTGATATTTTTTAAACCTTGGTTTTCGCTTTATTAGATACTTTTTTTCTTCAATTTTTTTAACGTTTCGTTTCCGACTGTATTATTTCAATTCAGTCCGCGAGTAATCCTAGTTTATTTTATTGTTAAATGTAAAAATGTCCTGCTTTCATCTTTCCTCATCCCCGTATTTCGAAGAAATTGAACTCATCCTAACGCATGCGCAAAAGAACGGAGGGTTTCAGAATCCGTTGTCAAACAATAATTGTTTTCAATAGCATTGTTGAATCGGTATTCTTTATCATACGGTCATGGGTATCTGTGAACAAGTATTGAAAAATATAAAGCAGTCTTCATGAATGATATGTTAATGATAAAGGTGAGAACTGATATATATTAAAAAGTTAATTTTAGGATTTTTTTTCTTCTAAAAGTAAGTTTTATTTGTTGAGCGTCAAATCATACACTAACATATTTCTTATGGTAAGCATTGTATTCATTCTTACGAAAGATTTTTCTTATTGTTTCGTTAATAAACATTGTGTCAATATTAAATCGTTTGGAATATCGGTCATTTTAAATATCAATCTCCTTGAGTTTTGAAATCTCAATGTATCTTATTTTTCTTTAATTGAGAAAAATATAGATGAAGACGTAAAAAGTTTGGTATTTTAATGAAAATTTATTCAGAATTCTAAAATAAGAATATTAAACTAATTCATATAACAGACACCAATAATCAAAAAAATTTTCATCGGAAAAATGCTGATAGACTAGTAAAATATTTATGATTTGCTAACTTGAAAAACAATTCAGAATTTTACTGGACATAATATTATATCCAGATTTATCAAATCTGGCAAGTAATTATTTCATGAACAATAAATGCTTTCTGAAGAATTAATTTTAAAATTTATTGAATTTTTAAAAAATTAATTGGAATTTTAACAATTTTATACAAAATTAAGAAAATTAAATGTAAAAAAATCATTCTAAAAACTATTTTAAAAAAATAATTAACGTTTCAGTGACACCAATTTTCTTTTGGACAATTTATTTTTTATAATTTTAATAATTTTTTTTAAAAAAAGAGTAAGTATAATTTGCAACAAGACTTTTTATTGTTTTATTTAAGGCATTTATGCATATATTCGTTGCGATATTGAATACATTTTTTTCTTTGAGAATTACTGCTGCAATATGAGTTAGAAGAATTTTAATAAATAAAATTGGCAATTATAATCAACATGAAATATAATCACGTTATGATGTTTGATTAATTCAGAATCACTCTTAATTTTAAAAAATTCAAATGCACTCTTTTTAATACATGATGGAAATAATATAAAGTGTGATTTAAATACCATAAATAAATTTTGTTCTGAAAAATTTATTAATTAATTAAAAATAAATAAATATTCAACTATGAAATCTGATCAAATATATAAAAGACAAATATCAATTTTTCCCATCATTAAACTAATATCTCCTCAAATACAAGAACCAAACGAACGCTATAAAGAGAACAGCATTCTTAGAAGGCAGGCGCACGTTGTATCCACAATAAACGTCGATGCTTTCCAAGTCATGGAAGGTTCTCAAGGTGTATTAAACAGGCATTCGAAAGACAGAAAAATATGTTCTACTTTTTCATGACGTGACAAGAAACACCCACGCTCAGAGTATGCCAACGATTCAGGTCTAGGACACAACGAGTAACTGCGGTTCGTTTGTCAACACTTGAAAAGTTTTATCACACGCCGTGCAACAGCAGATGTTCTACGGTTTTTGCAGATGTTGGGTGCTTCATGATTGAGCTAAAAAAGCACCACCTGCTTTTCGGAATGAATGTATTTTTTTTTTTCTTTTTAAATAATAAACAGAGATTGTTGGTTTAAAATAAATAATAGCATGGGATTTATTTAGTAAAAAATAAAATTACTCGTTCGTGTTCTTAGTAATATAAAATGCTCAGTTACTCAATTATTACGATATCTCCACTATATTTTACAGAGTTCAGAATACTGAACTTAATCGTGAATATATCATATTATATCTTATACTAATATATATCGTATCTTATATATCATATTATTATGTAAGAACATAATGTTTTGGTGTTTCTGAAATTTGAAGGCAAGAAATATTCGTTTTTCATTGGTAGATAGCGAATCACCAGACCAATGACTACATTACATTCAAAATTACATTGAAATTCAAATTAATTTCATTGCTCTATCAAGCTATTCCTTCGTGCATTTTTGCTGGTGATAAAACTAAGAAAAAAGAAATACCTTTCTTCAGATATTAACCTGTTAACTTGGGACAGTTTCATTTCGTAGCTTATAAACTTGTAAAACACAGATTTCCCTTAATTCTTCATTTTTTAAGTTTTGTCAAATAGCAAGGTGATATTTAAAATAAATGAATTTTATTAAGATTTAAGAAAGCCGATATTGCAGATGAACAAGCTGATTGTCAAAATCATCTAAATTATAATATATATAATTGTTCAGCGGTATCTGTAACGTTGGATGGAGTTGTAAATACCTCGTCTTCTTATTCTGCTTCATAATCAAATGCGAACCCTAACGTCGATTTTGATGTGTAGCAACTGAGATAGATTTTTTTAAATATTAAAATTGACTAATTTATTGCTACGTGAATACAACTAGGCTTGCTCTAATAACAGTAATAATTTGTCGGCTTTCTGGCACAGAGGCAGCGCGTCTTCCTCGTGTTCTGGGATCCCGGGTTCGACCATGGTTGTTCTTCTGTGTGCTATCTGTGAGATGTGTGGCTGTGCCCCCAACCTTTAAAAAGGGGCTGTGCAAGCAAATGTGGTGATTGTGTAGCTAAGTCGTATTCTTGGCCCTAGTCGGCGTTACTTCAAAAACAAGAGACGCTCCTTTCGGCTTAAATCTGCTGCTGCATCAGCGCGTGGGGGCTTGTCCATAGGCAAGTGCCATAAGTAACAACAACAACAGTAATAATTTATCTGTCCTACTATTATAAGTGTGAAAGTTTGGACGGATGATGTTAGTCAATCTCGCCAGAACAGCTGAACGAAATTGAATGAAATTTAGTACAGAGATAGATTAAAATCTAGAATGGGATATAGACTAGTATTTATTTTAGCTAATTAAGTGGCTAGTTTTTTATTAATTAAAAAGTAACATTGCGCAAAAAACTTCATTTCCCCACTTCTAAACGAGTAAGACTTCAGGTCCCCCCCTATCTAATGAAATTAGGCTCAACATGTTTTTGACCGATTATTTCAAATGATTCTGTTTATTTTCTTAGTATTTGATGCATTTAAAACTAAAAATTGTTAAAACATATACTTTTTCGGGTTCATTTTGAAGTACTTTTGAATAAAAATAAAATAGAATAAATGAAATTACAACTTTTTCATTTGTATTGTGTTACCCGAACTGGTGTAGAAAGTTCATGCGTTTGCGTTACCCCCAATTGATGTTGCTAGCTAAATCATGTATACGGTTTGATAACATTTACAATGTGAACAGACCGTCAGTTCTGATACATAAACATTAAAATCTCCACGAAGTTTCGGGTGAAAGTTAGTAATTTATATATTATATAACTGTAATAATACAATGTTTATAAATGCTGTAGCAACAAAATAAACGAAATAAAACAGATACAATAAAAGTAACATTTTACTAAGTGTAACTAACCATGTTATTATGATTAATAATTCTTGGAATGTAATTTTTGTAAGTCTATTTCGCAATTAGTCCAATAATGTTTTCTAAATAGAACTAACTGCTTATGCACCCCTTCATTGCAGGCAGCCTGTCAGAAATACTCCACTATTTCTTGATAGCCTTGAAATCGTTAAGAGACACATCATACGCATGCCTTTACAACGAATTTCCAATTGTTAACAGAAGCCAAAATATTCTATCAGTTGTACTTGTACAGACTTGATGAATAATCGCTGGTATTAATAACTTCGATCCACCCTCATTCCTCCCTGACTGCTCTAGATTTCCCAGGAGTTATAGTTTATTCTAGAACAAGCGGTATTGCAGCATATCAAGATTTCAGATCAATTTGTTCTCTAAAGCTTCTGTAATAACATCCGTATCAGTTCTGTTAAGCCTTATTTATTTAAGCCTAAATCTACGAATACATACATCCGTTTTAAGGGGACGTGTAAAATTCAATAGTATCTACCATATGCATTCGGACTAAGATTAAACGTTTGATTTCATTCCCCGATATTTAAAGGTTTAAAATTTCAAGTTCAATTCGTTTAGAATCATTTAATGTTTACCTTTAGTATCAATTTTCTCTTTGCTTGGTTTGCAAGATAGAAAAAAGATGGAAGACGATAATAATTTCAAAAGATAGCGGAATATTTTTTTACATCGAAGCGAAAAGCTGTTTTCTTTAATAAATCAGAAGGGGGTAGTCTTCCCAAAACTTTCTTGTATACTCTCTGATAAATATACTGTGCCTGAGAACGTATTAAATGGCATTGGCATTCAATAGTTTCGAAATATTAAATGTTGGTCTGAATTTAGCATTTTTTTTGAATTTATCACGTGATCTTTGGCGAGTTATTTGGCGATTAATCTATGCAATGCGTTTAATAATAACCAAAAATCGAATTAGTGTTTTAGAAACATTTTTACTCAAAGTCACCCTTGTAATTACAGAATCACATACCAAATATGATATATTAAGGTCAATACATTTTTGAATTCTTGCGTTTGCTTGCTTTTGAAGTACTGACCGACAGACAGTTGATTCGAATTTTGATTCGGATTGAAATTGGACATATTATAT
>JAOUZG010004491.1:1699810-1729998 GCA_026289955.1 Argiope argentata | reverse complement strand
TGACTGTTGCTGTGCTATACTATAGCTGTTTTGCAAACCGTGTTTATAGTGCGTAGGACTTGCATTTACGCTGTAAGTGATTGATTATTGCTGAATTGTGTTTTCTGAAGTTTTACTTTTTCAAGTCATCCTGTATATACCTGTAAATAACTGTAAATAAATTTGTTTGTGCTGTCCTCATACAAAGTCCATTCAATCCGAACCCGCTACGCTAAAAACGTAACAACTGGTGTCAGAAGTGGGATTGAATGGTGAAAACTAGAGCGATGGAGGAAGCAGATAAAGCAAAATTTGAACAGCTTTTTGCTTTCATTAAAGAAATGAAAGAAGGGCAAGAGAAGATGGAGAAGAAGATAGAACAAGGGCAAGAGAAGATAGAACAAGGCCAAGCTATTATTGTTGAAGCAATCAACACCAAAGTGGATGCTTTGGCGGAAAAGGTTCAAGAGAACGATACAAAGATTCGAAGTATTCAGCAGAGTTGTGAGCAGAATGTTGAAAAGCTCCTTAGTTTTGAAGAGAAGTTTCAGAAAATGGATGAAAGGTTAAAGAAAGTGGAAGGTGTGCAGGTAAAATCTGAAAACCAATCCCTGAATGTTCGAGAATCTGGCATAGCTCAACCTGTGCCTGTTATTCCTAAATCAAACCTAAAAGTATCCACCTACGACGGAAAAACATCTTGGCAAGTTTACAGGACTCAATTCTCCATCGTCGCAGAAGCCAATGGTTGGGATCCAGTCACGAAGGCTCGTCAACTAGCTGCATCACTACGGGCTGAAGCTGCTGATATTTTAAGAACCGTTCCCGAAGATCAACATCTGAACTGTGATGCTCTTTCAAACGCTCTGGAGTTTCGCTTCGGAGAAAAGTGCCTCAAGGACTATAGCCGTCTGCAGTTAAAGACCCGGCAACAACGATCGAATGAAAGCCTGCAAGAGCTTGCAGCTGATGTAGAGAGGTTCTCCCATCTTGCCTTCTCCGACTGTCCTGCCGAGGTACGAGAAACACTGGCCCTGCAGTATTTCATTGATGGTGTGAGGGATCCAGAGATACAAAAGTCCCTGCGAATGGCTGAATTGAAGGACTTGAAATCAGCTTTGGTTTACTCAATGAAATTTGAAGCAGCTCAGCAAGCTTCACGGAGGGATCGCCACTCAGTAAGAGGTGCTACGATTCAAGATGCATCAGACTCTTCGATGCAAAATCTAACTGAAGTGGTAAAAACAATTTGCCAGGTTATCCGGAAAGGAGATGAAAGGCCCAATAAACATGGCCAGAGAACTGTGAAATGTTGGAAATGCGGCAACGAGGGCCATGTTCAAAGGAATTGTTCAGCCCGCTTAAATAAACGGGCTAAAGACCCTTCTCAAAACAACCAGGAAAACTAGAATTTGGCGGTCTCGCGGGGCGGAGGTTGCCAGATGAAGAAAAGCCCCATTTTGGAGTTTTACAGATATCTTCCAGAGGTGGCGGTGAAAATGGTTTATTCGTCGAAGCCTTCATCAACGGAGCTCCCTGCCGAATGATCGTTGACACAGGAGCCAACGTAACCATCATGCGAAGAGATGTTGCAGAACAACTCGGAAGGAAAATTCTCTGGACACCGCCCTGCGTCACCCTCCAAACAGTCACTGGTGACAAAATCCCGATTATTGGAAAAATGAATATTGTGATAAGATTTGGAAATGCTACTTATGACCATGCTGTTTATGTAGCGGAAATTATAGATGATTTTATACTTGGACTGGACTTTCTGAAGAAATATGATTTTGTAATTGACTTTAAAAATAACTCTCTGCACTCCTCATCAGAAGACGTGACTCTTTTCCATTTAGGTTCTGGAGGAGTAAATACATGCCATCAGATTGTTGCTTCAACAGACTTTGTCATCCCAGCTAGAAGAGAAATAATTTTAGAGGGATCTACTGGCGAAACGGAGAACTTCCGGTTTGGTGTTGTTGAATTTTCCAGCGACGGGAGTCTTCCAAGTGGAACGATGGTGGCCTCCAGTCTTGTAGATCTTTCGAAAATCAATGTACCCGTCAGGGTTATCAATGTTAGTAATAAATCAAAATTAATTAAGAAGGGTGAAGTTCTAGCTAAATGCTCTCCAGTTACCTGTATCGAGAAGAATTCCCACTTAACATCAAAGGAGTCTTCCGACTTTTTGAGCCTGGAATTACTTAAAGACACTGAATTGGAGGAAGAGCAAAGAGTTGCTGCAGGAAGAGTTATTGATGAATTTAAAGACTTGTTCTCCCAAACATCTGATGATGTTGGCAGAACAAAGTTAACGCAACACCGAATCAATACTGGAAATCATCCTCCTATACGACAGAACGCCAGAAGATTGCCATTTGCCAAAGTGGAAGAGGTGAAAGAATTGTTAAATGACATGCAAGTAAAGGACGTCATCGAACCTTCGTCTAGTCCTTGGGCCTCTCCCATCGTTTTGGTCCGTAAGAAAGATGGTTCTACAAGATTCTGTGTAGATTACCGGCGACTGAATGACATCACGAAGAAAGATTCGTACCCTCTTCCCCGAATCGATGATACACTAGATACACTCTCCGGGAACGAGTGGTTCTCCACTCTCGATCTGAAGAGTGGATACTGGCAAGTGGAGATCCATCCTGACGATCGTGAGAAAACAGCGTTCACAACTGGAGGACATGGACTGTGGCAATTTAAGGTCATGCCTTTTGGCCTTTGTAATGCGCCAGCAACTTTTGAACGCCTAATGGAGACAGTTTTAAAAGGACTTACTCCAGAAGCTTGCCTCGTTTATCTCGATGACATCATCATAGTCGGACGGAATTTTGAAGAGCATCTTTGTAATTTAAGAAAGGTTCTAGATAAATTAAAAGATGCTAACTTGAAGTTGAATCCATCTAAATGTCGTTTGTTCCGTCATGAGGTAAGCTACCTTGGACACATAATTTCTGCAGTGGGCGTTCAAACAGACCCGGAAAAAGTGTCAGCAGTTAGAGACTGGCGCCGCCCTGAAAATGTGCATGAACTTAGAAGCTTCTTGGGACTCTGTACATATTACAGGAGATTTGTTAAGGGGTTTTCTTTTATCGCTAGACCACTACACAGGTTAACTGAAAACAAACAAAAATTCTTGTGGTCGGATGAATGTGAAAAGGCATTTAACGACTTGAAAGAAGCTATGACATCGGCTCCCATCCTGTCCTATCCTGATCCTGAAAAACAATTCATCCTGGATACAGATGCAAGTAACGAGAGCGTTGGAGCAGTATTGTCTCAGGAAATCGACGGCCACGAACGTGTCATCGCATATTGGAGCAAGTGTCTTTCGAAACCAGAACGAAATTATTGTGTCACCAGGAAAGAATTGCTCGCTATAGTGAAGGCCGTGGAGAATTTCCATAGTTATCTCTATGGAAGAAAATTTCTGCTCCGAACAGACCATGCATCTCTGACTTGGCTTTTAAATTTCAAGAATCCAGAGGGTCAGATAGCCAGATGGATACAGAAACTTCAAGAATACGACTTTGAAATTAAACATCGAAAAGGGTCGTTGCATGGAAATGCAGATGTCTTATCAAGAAAACCCTGCTCCGAGGGTTGTCGCTATTGCTCCTCTGCTGAAAAGAAATATGGGATTGTTACACCAACTGTGCGCCAAATCGCAGGAGCCATCCCACCTCAATCTGATCCCTGGAGCGATGAAGAAGTTCGCAAAGAACAAATAAATGATCCTGACATTAAACCGATTATGGAATTTATGGAATCAAACAATTCAAGACCTGACTGGCAGGACATTTCAAGTCTCAGTACTGGAACTAAACGTTATTGGGCTCTCTGGAATTCACTCGAAATTAGAAATGGCATCTTGTATAGAAAATGGGAGTCCGAAGATGGGAAGTCAGTTAAGAGGCAACTTGTACTTCCCCGATCAAGGATAAACCAAGTTCTGAAGGAGTTACACAGCAGTTCTGCAGGTGGCCATTTCGGAGTCATGAAGACAATTCATAAAGTCCGGGAGCGTTTCTATTGGAACAACTTGAAAGATGATGTTCAAGAATGGTGCAGAACATGTGATGACTGTAACGCCCGTAAAGGACCAAAAACACGCAGTCGTGGTAAGTTACAGCGGTATAATGTAGGTGCACCATTTGAGAGAATCGCCTTTGACATCTTGGGACCTCTTCCTCGGACGGACAATGGAAATAGAAACATCTTAGTTGTTATGGATTATTTCACGAAGTGGCCAGAGGCTTATCCAATTCCTGATCAAGAGGCGACTACTGTAGCAGAAGTCTTACTTCAGAACTGGATTTCCAGATTTGGAACACCTCTTCAGCTTCACTCTGATCAAGGGAGGAATTTTACTTCTGCTGTATGTCAAGGACTCTGCAAACTCCTTCGAATTGACAAAACCCAGACAACACCTCTTCATCCCCAATCAGACGGCATGGTAGAGAGGTTCAATCGTACTATTCTAAATAACCTCTCTCTTTTCGTTTCGAAAAACCAACAAGATTGGGATCAGAAACTACCCTTGTTCCTGCTTGCTTATAGAAGCGCGGTTCACGAAACGACTGGCTTCACACCATCCAAGATGCTCTTTGGACGGGAACTCCGACTGCCCTGTGATCTTCTGTTCGGGTGTCCACCGGATATGCCTTCTTCGCCTGTGGATTATGTTCAAGACCTCCAGGCCCGTTTAGAAGACGTTCACAGATTTGCCCGAGATCGGATCAACATAGCGACGGAGAAGATGAAGACCAGGTACGACACTAAAGCCACCGGACATGAATTCAAGGAAGGTGACAAGGTATGGTTCTGGAACCCGATTCGACGAAAGGGACTCTCTCCGAAGCTGCAGTCTTCCTGGGAAGGCCCTTATACAGTCCTAAAAAGACTGAATGACGTCGTGGTTCGAATAAGGAAGTCACCGAATTCAAAACCAAGAGTAGTACATTACGACCGGCTAGCCCCTTATTATGGTAACTCATCAAATACTTAGTTGAAACCATGGTTTCCTCATTTATGAAAATGTAATCTGTATATTTGTAAATAGTTTTTTTTATGTTAATTATCTTTCAATGTTTATGTCTGAAATTTTGTGTTTATGTTATTGTCTTCTGCTCTGGGTCTGTACTGCCCGGGACGTGCAGTCCTTGAGGAGGGGGCAATGTTACGAGCGAGCAAAACGCACGCCAAAGGTGAAAACGTCGGCTGCGCTTCACGGGATGCACCGCGCCAGCCGGGTTGACTTGGCGGGAGGAATGTTCTGGTAACCCCGAGTCAATTCTGGTTGAACCGCGTTTTCTCCCGGCGCTTTCTCCCGCGTATATAAGAGGAGGGTTGCCTCTTCCTGGCAGTGAATCTCTCGAAGAGAAACGTTTCGCTTGCTTGTAGCTGTTCGCTTAGTGAGCCGTGTTTGCGTTTGCTGTTAACGCTGTGTTATTGAGCTCGCTGTGATTGACTGTTGCTGTGCTATACTATAGCTGTTTTGCAAACCGTGTTTATTGTGCGTAGGACTTGCATTTACGCTGTAAGTGACTGATTATTGCTGAATTGTGTTTTCTGAAGTTTTACTTTTTCAAGTCATCCTGTATATACCTGTAAATAACTGTAAATAAATTTGTTTGTGCTGTCCTCATACAAAGTCCATTCAATCCGAACCCGCTACGCTAAAAACGTAACAATATATATATATATATGTTTCATAATTATTGTACAAACTTACATTAAACACTGGACAGACGAACTTTCTCTGAATAGACTGTATACTAAATTCATCCATCTAGGTCAAATTGTTTTTGAGTTATTTTTGTTACAGATAGAAGGGTAGACATTTCCCCAAAAAGGATTTTTTTAAAACTCAGAAAGGTTTAAAAAGTACAGATGAACCAAAAGTCTATCTTGGCATGTATTTAAACCAAATGTGATATTGAACACTTTGAATATATATAAATATATATATTTTTTTCGTCATGCCAATCGCAAAAAAATCACCTTAATTTATGAATTTTATACCACACTAAGACATTATGGATTTAAAATTATTTTTTTGCAATTTTAATCAAACTCAGTTATGTAATTTATACTTAAAATAGACTATTTTAAATTGAACCTAAAAGAAGAAGTTTAATATACAAAACTGAAATATCTTCATATTATGCACTGCAGGATGTTTTATAAAACCATAATTAATTTTAGAATAGTGCAATATTTGAATCTTTTTTGCAGTTTCTTTACATAATTTTTAAAATATAGACATTTGATATGGTTTATAATTTTTAAATTTCTTTCAAATTTGTAATTTATTATAAAATTTTCTGAAAATTCCAAAATACATTCTGTTTGCAAATCATCTTGAAATCTTCTGAAATCAAAATAAGAATTAAATTCAAAGCCCTAAAAATTATTGCTTGCTACAAAAACAAATCTACAAATTTTTTCCTACTTTATCGCAGAAATAGTTTTGTTTCCGAAATCAATACATAATTATCCAAAGTCAAGAGCAAAAATCAAAATAAACAGCTCACTTGATAAGGAAAGCAGAAACAGAATCCATCACTTACCTAAAAAAAGAAAAAATATATTAAAAGCACTGATATGACAATTTTATTTTTTATGTAAAAAGAATAATAAATGTCTGGCAAACTTTTGTAAATATTTTATTCGTTGATTTCAACATCAATTTCAGCAAGTAATTTTATTATTAATGACATTTTTAATTTAAAAGATCTTTTAATCTTATGTTCGAAAATTGTGCTTTGAAAACTATATTTATATAATGTAAACATATATCCGTACACACACATTTACATGCACAAGCACATACATTTACACGCACGCACACATACACACAGTACGCTTAGTCTGAACAAACAAAAGGCATCTGCTATTACAATATTAGAAAATTTAATTACCTTTAGAAAAATTAAAAATAAGATTTAAGCAACATTTGTAAAATTAATGGATACATAAAATAAATTCTCACAACTAAAACACATATTAATCAACCAGCTCCAAACAAGATAATATTTGAAGACACATGTAACCCAGAACCGGTAATGATCATTTCCTCTAAATCAATTTCCATGTCTTTCATGAGTTTTCTCGTTTGTCTAGATCTCGACAAAGAGTATCATTATACTCAACGTTTTGAAATTTTACATTTTGAAATTTCTAATGCACCCTCCTCATTTGTTAGAGATGTCCTGCTTCGAATTCAATAGTCATTGTTCGAGAAAGGAAATGCAGGTTGTCGGAGTAATCACAAAATAATGTCAAAGTAGAATGTCTGGACGTATCAGTATCTTTGGCACGAAAAAAAGTTCTAATATCGATCTCTGAATTTAATCGATAAGCAAACTCTAAAAGTGGCAGATTGAGTTAGGCTGTGATTTATTGGGTTAATTAAAAGGTTTTATCTTTTGCTTTTCATTGAACAAGCTGGGGATTTGGGGAAACGTTTTCTTTTATTTTTCAAAGGCTTAGAAATAGTTGTGATTTATAATGCTAAAGACATGCAGATGAATTTTCATTGACGACATTTTGTTAATGGCAAAGGCAATAGAATTTATTATCCACTTCCTGTTTTATCGTCCAATATCGGATTGTTTTAAACATTAGTCTGGAAAAATCACAGGTAGAGTTTAATCATTATTGATTTACTACATTTGAGTAAAGTAAAAACATTTTGGAAATGTAAGACAATTCGACTACAAGATTTTGATGGATCTTTTTGGTTTAAAATTCTTGAGTATCAAAAAAGAAAACACTACACTAAGAAAGCCCATTTATAAAATAATTGAAAACATACCGAACTCGATTAATGCTATTGAGAATGTGGTATTCATCAAACACATGGGAAAAAATTAGGTCATTGAACATTGAATTGATTATAATTTTTTAAAAAAATATCTTATGCAATTAAATAACGATAAATTAAAAATTGTAGTTTTTTTATAGATTTAAAACTAAAATCATGGTATATCATATTCTTTTGTTCAAATTTATTGAATGATAAAAAGAAATTTATATTCAACTTAAGTATTGAAATAATTTGAAAAGTAATAAATCAATTAATTAGGATTAAAAAAATTAACTATATTTTTCAAGTGAAATGCATATTTTTTTTAAATAGCAAAACTCATGACCTATTTTTATTTAAGAAAGTTGTTGGAAATAACATATTGTATATCTAATCGAAGAAACACGATATATTTTTTTGAAAAAGAAAAGAAAAACTGTTTCTAATGGTAAAATGATATAAACTATTCCAACAGAATGTTTATTATTTAATCAGTGAATCGTTTGTAAAGAAATAAAACGCATGTTATCTATCTTCGAAATTTTTTCGTCTGCATGATTTATTCAGGAATAACATATTATTATCGTTTGCAGAATTTTTCAATATTTGATTCAATGTTTTTCTTTTAGAATTCTATTCCAGAAAGATATTGCATTTAAATTGAGTTTAGTGAGCTCAATAAGAAATGTTCTGGTAGTGCCACACAAAAGTGGGGGAAAAAAAGAGGAACGAAATCTATTCGACGAATAATCTTCCTAGCTATGCTAGCTAGTCTCCATGGTTACCCTCTAACAAACATGTCAACTTATCACATTGTTATGTAAGCAAATAGACCTGTAATGCTTAGAACCATGGCATGATTTATTTTTTATTTTTTATATTCAAGGAAAAGTTTTTCTACTACAAAAGGAAGATTTTTTTTGTACGTGAAGAAACTGCAAAAGAAAAGAATCCACGAGAATCACGAAATTCTCGACGCAAAGTAATGGCAAATTGCTTTTCCTGTCTCCTTATGGCAGACGATTTTGCTTCGTGCTCTATTTTTAGGCTTAAGAGACATTTTTTTATTATTTATTCATTATTTTCGACGAAAAAAAATGATGGAAGCTGTTTGCGATGTTTTAATATAAGTTTTACCGTTTTAAACATGTATTAAACTGGCATTCGTCGAATATTTAATAAGATTTTGAGCATTTGAAAATAGATATTTTCCGAAATATCTTATGATAAAGAAATCGGTAGGGCATTAAAATATGAGATGTTTTTAAGAAATGATATAATAAAATCTTACGATTTAGGAAACTTATTTTTATCATTTATTTCTTATACAGGCATGCTTCTTTTAATATTCGGAATTTTTATGTGTGCTTTTAAAATTCATTTTTTCCTGTTTCGGCATAGTCTGGCATTTTATTTAGTTTTTTATTGAAAATATAATAAAAACATTTTTTTTTAATTTTTCTCTTGCACATTTTTAATAATTAAGAGTCGTTTCTGCAATTCGCTTAAATTAAATATTCAATTTAACGTTTGACTTTGTTCTAAAAAAATTGGAAGGATAATTAAATAAATATTCACACGCATTTTGCATGTTTACAATATTTTGTATATAATAACAAAAAAAAATATAAATAACATTACGTAAACGAAGTTTATTTGTACCTGTATTTCTGTTTCTCTTTTAATTACAATTTAGAAACATCGTATTGAAATAACTCTAATGCGGATGAAATAAAAGATTACTAATCAAACAACTGAATACACTTCACTAAATTCACCAAAACCAATTACGAGCTCACATTGTTTATAGAATATAAATTCATATTAATTCATTTGCCAGCATTAACACCATTTATTTAGTTCTTTCTTAAAATCTTTATGATACTTCATTCCCATATTCTTCAAACATCTACTAAACGATAACTTCTAAATTATTCTTTTTTAATATCATATATAAGTAGATATATATGATATTAAAAACCTTCAATAACATGTTTCATAAAAGTTTGTAACATAATGCTTTATAAAAGATAATAAAAATCGAAAACTCAGAATCAAAATTTTACATAATCAAATACATTTTAGGAGTCGTAACAATATTTAAAATAAAAATCCGGAAGGAGCATATTAATTAATGCTTTAAGTTAATTAATATTTCTGATACATATAAAAGCCTTATGTAAAGTTTGAACATTTGAAATAATTGGATCAAGATATATCCAAATGTTAACAAATATAATCAGAAAAAGCGGACAAAAAATTTTCAACTTTCATCAAGCTTCGAAACTTTGATTCTACTGTTCATAACTTTTCAAAATATCATGCAACCCTATCTTCAACAAGTATTTCCATGGTTTCAATAAATTACATAGTCAATAATTTTTCAAAGTACCATCCAATCCTATCACTATCCAAATAATCTATTCTATTCAAAAGAACATCCAAATCTATTCGACGATATTGTACTGTGTTTAATTTGGATAGATGGCGCTGTCCGCGCTCGACTAAAGATACGTCGCCATATTGTTGTTGGAGCGATAAAAGGGCTTAATATGTCTTGACGCGCTTCGTTGTTTTTTGTTACAGAGCTGACTTCTAAATTGTCAAATACTTCTTAATTTTCTAAATAGTGTTTCTAAATTCATCTTACCTGTTTTCTGTTGTGAGTGTACGTTTGTGTAGTTTGTGAATAAATGTTCTTAGTGTTAAAGAGCATAGTCGTTCTTTAAGCTATTACAATATACATATCATCTAATTCAGGGGGTCTCAAAAGGTGGGGCGTAACCTCGAGGGGGGTTGCGAGATGTGGAAGAAAAGGTTAAAGAAAATTAATTTATTGCTGTAGTTTTTATTTAAAAAAACAGTACACATAAAGATTTTAATTCGCATACAAGTCGGTTTTTGCGTTCTATTAGTTAGTGGGATACAAGAGCTTGTTTGGAATTAACCAATTTTTTAATGTCTGGAATGAGCTTTGTAACACACAAAACAATGTCATTTTCCAGTGTCAAAAGATTTCTTGATTTTGTTTTTAAATTCATCATTATGGAGAATACTTGTTCACAGTTGTAATGTGTAGAGAATGGCATCAAAGTTTTTAATGCTGCTGTGGACAGTTCTGGGTATTTCTTTTTAATAAGTATTCAAAATTTGTCCATATAAGCTTTGTTAAAAGTTACTTTAGTTAATTGATGACTTGAAATCTCTATCAGTTCATCATGATGAGGGGCACTTAGATCAACTTTTGTTATGGCTTTCTCATCGAACGGATTGACTACCCACAAAACCCCACACATATCCTTAACTGGAATGTAATCTGTGAGCTGTTCAATCAAAGCTATAATAAATAATATCAATAATTAATTATAATAATTCAATAAAATCAGTAAGGTCTGCTACTGACTCTTATTAAAAAATAATTCAAGCGACGAAAACTCATGTTTATTTTACTAGCTACTTGTGTTTCTAAAATAAAACAACCATTTGTGTAGTTTCTAGTAATTGTTTTAGGGTTTAGACAGAGTTAAAACTTTAGGGGGTCACCAAAATACTTAGTCTAAAAAGGGGGGTCGCAATGTCTAAAAGTTTGAGAACCCCTGATCTAGAAGATTTGTATCCAATCTAAAGTAAACAGCGATGACATGAAAACAGTCTTAAGAGCTTTAGTTCGTGGATTTAATCTAACCTAATTTTCCTAACCATTTTGAATTTTATGTGATTATAAAAATTTAGCTAAAGCAACTGAAGTTTCTATACCAATATCCATTGATTAAAATATCATTTACTAAGCCGATGAAGATGGAATTGCACTATCAATACGTAATTTATTTGTAGACTGAGCTGTAAAATGCTCGATTTCATTTTTATGGAAGTCTTATAAGAAATCTGAAAACCACTGATGCAGAAGTAATGTTGCATACACTTCTTCTATTGCAGTAGCGTTAAGAATTCTTTTTCTATCATCTGCTTTTGCATTCATGCCGCCCTAAACTTTTTCTTCAAAGAATGCTATCTTTCACTTTTGATCGCACCATTCCAGATCCTTTAGATAATTCTCCACCGTTTTTCAAGTATTAATTTCTATTCATAGGGTCCTTCCGTACAAGGTTATGACCTCTTAAAAAAAGGTGGAGGGGGGGGAGGTTGCCACGGACAAACAATGCGTTGGGCGATTACGGCATCGGTGGTATTCGAAGCCATCCGTCTCGGAGCGATCATTCTTCTTGTTTTGGAGATAATGGAAGTGCATAGAAATTTCATCTCTTCGCCCGGGGAATTCTTCTCTACCCCGAATATTGATCAAAAGGCGAGGACTTTACGGGCGGCCGGGGCTGGGGTAATAAAGAGAATAGTGGATCCGGATGAAGATGACACCAGAATCCGATGAATTGGAGAGAAAAAAAATCTGAGGGGGGAGGGTTGAAGTGGGAAATGATGGTAAACCTGGACATATAAGGAAAGAAGGCTTAGCAGTCGGTCTATAAGGCGTTTGAATCACATGATTTAGTTATATTACGGTGAAATGAAAGAAAATAAGAAATATAAACTGGAATAATAAAGTAGATAGTGGTTGCAGATGGAAATAGACACAGAAATCTGAGTAAGTAGAAATAAATAATAAAAAAAGAAGCGAAATCTACGGTTGCAAGTTTCAAGCTATCACGTGTGAACATTTTTACGTCATTATTTGTCTTCGTTAATTTAAATCATTAAACAGTTTAAACCAGTTTGAAACAATCACGAGAATTTCTCTCTCTCTCGAATGATAATTTTTTTTAACTTTTCATTTTCAATTTTTCTAGCTGGCAATCAAAGTTTTGGAGATCGACCGATTTTAAGATTAAAAAGAAAAAAAAAAGTAATTTCGACGAAAGGTTCACCATTACTGTTTGCTATTAGGCATGTGATAAAAACGTAATGCAGATTGATATTAAAATTATATTCTAATATTTACAGTATTTTGAGAAATACAGTTAGTAAGAATGCGCTTGTAATATCATTAAAGAATAAATATAAGTTGAACTTCTTATCAAAATCACACACACACACACACACACACACACACACACACACACACACACACACACACACACACACACACAATACAATCTTTAAATAAAATCTGCTATGCATGTTTCAATGTATCATGTCAGAACATCATTTCTTGAACGGCCAAGCATCACTTGCTAGTGCAAATTAAATTATATTTATTTTGGAGTAGCAAAATGGTTGTTTAAGTAAGGAACTCATAATTTTGAACTGTGGTCAGATGTAGGGGGCGACATTGGAATGATAGTTCATCTCCAAGTTTTTATACCACTCCAGCAAGACGACATTTGGTTCCCATTACTTTATAATTTACCAATGTCATTTAATATGATGAGTTTTTTTTAAATGTAATCAAGATTTGAATTCAAAATCGTTCAGCTTATAAGTCGAAACATTAATACCAGACTATCGCAACTTGAAAGAATCGTAATGTAAAACACATCATACAGCTTTTATCATGCATTTTATTAAAGTCTTTAGCCTTTTTATCATCTTTTTCAGAAGCATAAGAAAAGAATACATCACGCTCTTATGACCCATTTCTCTCTTTTAAACTGTGCATATAAAAATAAATCTAGAATTCTTATAATTTTGTTTACAGATTCTGTACTGTAAAAATTTACCTGACAAGAAAGAAATAGAACTATTGATAAATCTACGCACAAGCAATCTAGGCAATGTTAACCGTTCATTAAACATTCCATAAACAAGTTTCATAGTTTCTCACCTACATTTAATTCAGACAGCCATTATCTAAGTGTTATTTTGAATATTATCTAGCAAACGTATCTGTAAATCGGAAAATAATCAGATTCCAAAAGTAGCAATGGAATATTAACGAAGGGAAACACTCCCAATTTATAGTTGTTCGTTATTCTAATATTTTTGGGTAATTAAAAGTCGTATTTTGTTTGCCAAGAATAAGGACATAATATACGGGAACAGAAGTCGTTGTTTTTATAGTCAAACAATGACAAATTACCTCAGAACTAACCATATAAAAAAACTTAAATCATTAGCACTAGAAAGGAATATAAATTTAAGGTGACGACTTCGTTTAAAAAAAACAATTGTTTTTTGAGTTCAGGCACATTTTAAGAATTAAATTTGTTCTTCCTATCTATCACTACGGACTTCTATTAGTGTACCAAAAAACTAGAATTTTTTTACTGTAACCCTTTTTCTTATTTAATCTTTAATTTACGATGCAATATTCGGAAAATTACAGAAAGTAGGCAATTTTTCATGAAATTTAGACGTTCTTATAGAATGATATTAGGTAAAAGAATGAATTGTTAATTAAGTTCTGAACATTAAACCAGTGCACTTAAGTTTAGAAATACAAGAATATGAAAAATTTGAAAACTGCTGAATGAAAAAAAAAATCTGACATCAATCTGAAAACATCTTTAAAAACAAACGAAGTTAAATAAAAGTGTGTTAAGTCTGAACTCAGTCCAATAATGACATAGAAAAGTTGTCTAAACTATATTTGTGAAGATTTAATTTCAGTAGTTTTGTTCACAAATCATGATTGAATGTTATCGAGCAACAATAAGTCGACAAACAGCAAAGCTTATGTATAAACACATATTGAATTGCTAAATTTTTTTTACAGAATGCCTTTTATATTTATTACAAATATACAGATTTTTTAACAATAAATTCGAAAATACTTTTCTGAATATTTGTTATCTGCAACTTGTCTTACTATAATTACCTAGTTTTAAAATAACACATTTTAAATGTGTATAATGAATACCATTAAACTTGTGATAAGACTGAAGTATTAAATAATGATAACTGAATCAAATATTTACTAGTAAATTACAGATATTTTAATGCTCCCCAAATATTTATAACAAATGCTATTTTACTTAATGGATTAATCCTTTGAGATAATGCAATATAAATTATCTTCGAATCTATTCGTAAATCAACGCTTTAAAATAACTTTAATTGCTTAAACAAAACCTAGGAAGAGATCAATATTCAAAAATTCGCTTAACTTAATAAATATCTAGTATGATGACATAAGACAAATTTGATTTTTTTTATCCCTCGAATTATTTATTGTACTACATTTGAATCTCTTTTAACACTTATTTTCTGTAAGTCATCAGAACATTCGTTTTCGCATTATTTATTCGTGTTCGTTATTAAGGCAAACGAAAAAAAGAATCCACCAGAATGAGTGGAAAAGAAGAAAACGATATATTTTTCTCGCTTATTTTTTTTTCTCTTGAAGCAGACGTTTTTGTTTTTTGCTTTTATGTCAATCAAAATGGTGTTCATTTCTTATAACCTCACAGATCACTGGCCGCAGAAGAAACATATTTTATTCTTTTATACCGACGAGATTACACATTATTTATTTATTTGTTTATTCTAAGTGTCTGTTTTGTTGATGTGTGTTCATTCAAAGAACATTTTTCATTTTGATGTTCTTCGTTAGCTATTCTACGTCTTTTGACTGCAATATTTTATGTGTTATTTTTATGTTGTACTTCACGAAAAAAGAAAATATTCATGTATAAATCATTTAGAAGTTATTTTGCTGTGTAATTGAACTTTAAATGAAGTAATTCTTTGTACTTCTGATGTCATAAATATTAGATAAATTCAGAATTATATTAATTTGAAAATAAACTCAGAAACATGCATTTTCCAAACGGTGTTAATTGCTTTGTGTTTAAAAACTGTACAAGATCTCGAAAAAAAACTGTAATGAAACAAAACTTTACGAGTTCTTGTGTGTTTGAAGTAGTTTCTAAATGTATGGACCATTCAGCACCCGAGGGCAGAAGTTTAACTTATAGCTCACACATGTCACAAACCCATTTTACGGGGTGGACATCATCCATGCATTTCATTCACTCATCCACAGATTGTAATTTAGATCTGGAACAGAGAACGATCACTTCAGACCCAGTACTCCCAGTGGTATTACTCCCGACATGGATGACTTTTTGACGACGGCAGATTTAGCTTGTGCCAGTCACCATACACAAGGAGTGTTTTCGGTCGGGATACGAATCCAACACTTCCTTCCAGGGGTATGAATCCAACGCTCTACCAACTAAGCTATCCCGGCCTCAACATACGTATGAAATGGAATTACATTGCTTTTTGACAAACTATTATAAAACGCAAATAATCTAAATATACGAGCATGTAACAATTTAAAATGTAAGGAATATGTAAGTTTGTATTCTTTATAGCTATGGATTCTGGATATGCATTTCTCTAAACAAATAATTAAGGGCTTTGGTTATTTCTTTTTCATAAGACTTACGGCTTAAAATTTTCTTCAAAAGGTTTGACTGAAAATTAAAACTCGATACAGAATTACATACGAAGTCCATAAAATAAAGAAATAGAAAGATTTATGCTTATTAAGAACTAAAATTGTGGATTACGGAAACGGTAAATTGAAAGATGATAATAAAAACATGAGTTCAATTATATAAAGGATAGTGGGTCCATTTCAAATTACACAGAATCTATATTTTAATAGATAGAGATCGACAGAGAAGTTTCGTGATTGTTTCAAACTGGTTTAAATTAGTTAATTACTTTAATTAAGACGAATAATGACTAAAAATAATAATGTTCTTTAATGGTAAGTTCAAATTTGCGATCATAGATTTACTTTTTTTATTTGATCAAATATTTTTTTAAAAATTTCTTAAAACACAGTTTTGTAATGTAGTTTGAAATGAAGATATTAAGTTTGTATCAATTTACATGCTTTGGCATACTTTTACTGCAAACCACAGTTTTAATGTTTAGCAAATATTAAACCTTTGGTTTTTTTCGCGATTATATTTAAGAGCATGCTATGTTATTGTCGCCAATATCCTGAATTCTTTAGCCAACAATTAAATCGTAACCCTTAATTCGTACCCAATGGTCTTAAATGAGTAGTATCTAATGGATAATTTTGGAAATTATATATTGAGAAAGTTTTTAATGAGCTTGTTATTTTGTCTATCAACCTTAAGCCCCCTTTGTCTTGTCTATCTCATGCACTGTTATTGTTGAAATTATTATCACAATTGCATTTAAAATCTGTCGTTTAATAAAATATTTTAATCATCTAGATTTTGATTTGTATTTGTTTCGGCATTTGGTTCTACTATTTAGAAATTGTTTGAAACAAATACCGAAATATAATGTCTCAACAAATGCTAGTTTGGTTGCCAAAAATAAGTCTACAAAGAAATCCTTTTATCACTATTTCTGATCAAGAATATATAGCTATAGCAAAAATATTACAATATCTTGTATCCAATATTAGAAAGCTGAGCTCTGCCACTTTCAACTTTACTTACATCTCGAAATATTTTTCTCGCTCCCAAGTGGAAATCTAAAAAAAAGTATAACTTTGTATGAAAAAGAATTCTTTTTTTTATACATATTGGTACTTTTTTCTCTTATAAAAAAGTGAACTTTTTGAAAATACTTCTTTTTACTTTTATTATCGAAAAATCAGAGTAAAGCAAGGGCTTTCGGAGTTTTCACGATCTATTTTGTATTTGAATCCTCGGTTTAAAAAAAGGTTGGCTGAAGTAGGTCTGAGAACTATTTTGTTTCCCATTTTTAGCCTTAAAAAAGCGTCCTTTCCTTCTGTTAGGGAAAAAAAGTGCTGGAATTCCCTCATGTGTCACTCATTTTTCCCTCCTATTTTCTAACATTTTTTGCAGATCGCTGATAGAAATTTTACAACTTTAGCGGAATCACTGAGTAACATGTGACTCACGCTTGTGTCGACGGGGAAATTAGTTTTCTTTTCAGCAGTATAACGTTTTTGAAATAGCATAGTTTCTGTAATTCGCGTGGTTATAAGGGGGATAAACTCTGAATTATGATTCATGAATATAATGGCCTTACCTCATGGCAAAATACCGTTTACACTTTCGTGGACAGTCTTCGATTTTTTACCCTGTAATGTCTTAGCATAAAGGACGATTATGCTCTTTAACACTAAAAGCATTTATTTAAAGATTACACAAACGTACACACACAACAGAAAACATTTAAGATGAATTTAGAAATTTAAGAAGTATTAGAAAATTTAGAAGTCAGCTCTGTTACAAAAAACAACGCAGCATGTCAAGACATGTTAAGTACCTTTCCGCTACAACAACAATATGGCGACATTTCTTTAATCTAGCGCGAACAGCGCCATCTATTCAAATTAGGGAACAGTACAGCCACCAGGCAACCAACAAAGCAAGATTTTCGTCATTGTGAACTTTTTTAAACCAGCTTGTAAATGTAGACGATAGTAACGGAAATATTGTTTGCAAACGAGATTCAACCAATCATGTGAAACTTTGACAGTGACGTAGTGTGCAAAGAATGGCGCGATTGTCGCCAACTAAGTAGGAGTAATGAATGAAGAGCGATAAATACACCATACCGTACACTTACGCTTTCAAGTTTACCAGGCAGCAAATGCTCAAGTGACGTCACTTTTGTATTCGAAAGAGTAGACGGTATTTTGCCGTGTGATAAGGCCTTAAGATACCTTAATTTAAAAGTTGGAAATTAACTTCTTTAAAAATGATATTTAAAAAAAATATTATAATACTCTTTTACTTTCTCGTAGAAGTAACATAAAAAAATATAGCATTTGGCAAAAAATTCGAACTCCAGTTTTTGGCGAATCTCCATGCTTTAGACCACAATGAGTTCGAAAAATACATTTTTGGAAATTGTATTTCTGTCAGGGATGAAGATAACTCAAAAATGCTTTGAGCTAGAGGATTGAAATTTAATATACGATCTCAATACTAAATATGCAGGATTTTTTGAAATGTTGAATGAAATCTGCACAGAAGTCTGGGTACTTACGTATTATACCGTCCAATTTTATAGCCAAATGTGAAGTCGTCGCCAATGAATTGCTAAACCGCCAATCATTGCAATCCGGCAATGGTGTAATCCATTGATCTTTATCGCCAAATTTAAATCCATCGCCAACGAGTTACTAAACCGTTAGTGATCGTTGGCGAAGAGGGTATAATACGGAAATACTGATGTCTTTCTGTATGGCTGTTATAGCAGGACAATTACAAAACGAAGAAAGCTAGATGGATAAGATTCGGTACACAAATTTAGTGTCTATAGTACAACACCTGACAAATTTTGAGCCAAATCCAACTCAGAGTTAACTGTTTGTCGGTCGATGTTTTCAGAAACGTGAAAACTCAATTATTCGAAAACTCAACTTATTACTTCAATATATCAATTATAGTATGGAACTTTGAGACAATAAGTAGGATTTTGTTCCAAATTTTCGTTTCAAATAGTTGAGAAAAACGTGTCTACTTTAGGAGGGTCGGCGTCCTGGCATAAAGGTATCGTGTCTTCTCCGTGATATGGGCGTCCCGTGTTCGGGCATGGTTGTTCTTCTGAGTTCTATGTGTGAGGTGTATGAATGTACCCCCTCCCGCTGTAAAAAGGGGTTATGCAAGAGAATGTGATGGTTGTGTAGCTAAGTCGTGTTCTTGACCGTAGTTGGCGCTGCTGAAAAACAAGAGACTCTCAATCGGCTTAAAATCGCTGAAGGCCATCAGCGCCCTTGTACATGGCAAGTGCCATTACTAACAACAACAACAAATTTAGGAGGTGTTGTGAAGACTCCGAATATTGAAACTAACCGTCTCCAAAAAAGTTTTCTCTATATTTTGTAAGCATTTCCTTCGAAAATTAGTATAAAAATATGCACCAAATGATATCTATTTTTTTAAAAAACTAAAATAATTATGTTTTCACTTTATGAAAATTATAACATTTTTTTCTAATAATATATAATAATTATTATTGACGCCTATTGGGTACAAGCAGCAATTGAGCCTAGTTTTGTTTTCTGTTATTAATGACATATAATAATGGATTCATAATAATAATGTAATGTAATAAAATGAATACATTACAATACTACATCCTCTATTGGTTTTAAGTCCGGCATAGAACCTTAAAATAATACCAATATATGCATTTAAAAACAGCAATATATGTATTTTAAATGCAATATATACATTTTAAAACTTTAAAACTTAATATATGCATTTAGTCAAAATATTTTATAAAAGGCTACATAAATAGAAAACATTTAGTATGAAAAAATATTAGTTATTATTATTAGCCTATCATTGTATTTAGTTAATCCGACAGTCAACTTAATAATTATTGAGATGTAATAGTAAAGAGTGCAATGACTGATGCAATAATGCCAGATAGCTGTGTGGGAGATCAATTAGGACTAAAAAAATCAATTAAGCTTCAAGTTCAATCAAGAAATTTTGAAGAATCATATACATATGAGATAAATTTTTATGTTTAAAGAATTATATCCATTAAAAAATAACAAATCAGATTTAATTGATAACATCAACCTAACTTTGAATTTAAAAATAAATTAACGTGAACTTATAAAGTACCTGTTTTATAGCAAAGATGAAATATTTATCCATGACAGGAAACATTACATTTAATTAAAAATACACAAATAAATATTTTAGAGCTTTATCATACGACATTTTAAAAAAAAAAGTCTTGAAAATAAACAAGCTGCAGGAATTAAAATCAATAATCGAATTGATAACTGATTCTGTTGAAATTATTGTTATTTATACATGGATGTGTATAATTATATTTTTGCTTTCTAATATTAGCAAAAAAATAATATTTTATTTTAAGAGATGAATGAAATTTTTATATTGAATCACAGTATAGAAAAAAAAAGAAAAGAAACTATCGTTTTTCCATTCTGAACTTTAATATCAATGACGGAATTTGGCATTTTGTAGTCCTAAGCAAAGCACTGTTTGACCATTTTAAAAAATAAATTAATTTATTAGGCATAATAGTTTTACATTTTTAATTTAATACGGAATTAGTGATTTATTTAAATAATTTTACAAGAATTTGTATGTTATTTATTAAGATTCATTTAATTTGCAGTATCCACATTTGTTCTAAAATTATTGTAATTCTAAAATAACGTAAAGAAACAGACTAGATGACCATTTACACATGACAAATTGTTGATATTATTCAAATATATAATTTCTAAAATTTGGATTTTTTAAAAAAATTACTTGGCTGTTAGGCTAACAACATTTCTTATAATCGATTTCACTGTGGCTTCCATTTGCCAAGCGTTTCTAGACAGCTATTCACCCTAAATCCTTTACTGCTTTGTATGATCAATACCCCTATTCGTCAACTGAATCCTTGACTTATAAGAAGGATTCTTTAAATCTGGACCATTATGCACAACTAGTAAATGTTTCTCCGAGAATAAAATCCAAAGAAAAAGACCGAGAATTTCTTTTTTTCCCTTTCCAGCTATAATTGTTCCTTTTTGTGTGTGTAGAGAGTACATTTCTTACAGTCTTTTATGCCAAAGCTTTATATATCTTCTTTTTAAAACGGAGAGCATAAAGAAAATATGATACAGCAGCAATGGAGCTGATGACTGTGAACGAAATTGATGATCTTTTCATTTTCGAATTCTAGAAAGCAGAAATGAAAAATGTCGTCTGCGAAAATTTTTATTTTTCTTACTGAGAATTTCTTTCATTTTTCTCTTCCAGTAGAAGAAATAGATAAACATTAGAATGAAAAAAGATCCCTAACTTTGGTTTAGAACAAATCATAAAACATTATTTTTGAATATTATTATCAGCCTGTAACTGAAGTAAAAAAAATAAGATTTTTATAAATGGAAAAATTTATTTTGAAACAATATTATTTTTCTCTGCTTGTATTAAAAAAACCATTCCCTATCTTTCAAAATCAAAATTTAATCAATTTTCTTCCTTTATTAAAATAAAAAAATCAATCTATCTTATTCAAATATAAAAGTATAATAGAAAAAATCAGAATGAAAAAGCTACGATTCTTTTTTAACTAAACGAATTTAACATTCAGAAGAACTATTTTGCAGCATAAAAATCACATATTATTAAAATAATTTTTATATAAATTAATAGTGTTTTTTTAACTAATTTAATTGCCCAGAAAATTCTTTCCCCTTTAGATATGCTTTAAAAATTAAATTAAATAGAAAAGAAATTCAGATTCAAATTAAAATTTCAATTAAGCTGCAAACGAAATTTTTTGGAATTTCTTTTTAGAATAAATAAGAATAACAAGGGGAAAATATTCTACTGAAATATATATTTTTAACTGATAAGAATCTGATTTTTATAATTTTTCATTTTGATGAATGATGAGATATTAAATCAGTGTAATTAAATACATAATAGCTTAATAAAATTCAATAATTTTATGAATAAGAAATATTAATTTTAAGCTGAGATTTAATAATTGCTTTTATGGATGACGAAATACATTCATTTGGTTTAAACTAATAGTTTGTATTATATAGGATATCGATAATTAAAGTTCTCGTATTCAGTGTTATCTATAGCCGTAACTGCTCCTTAGAAGAGTATGAAATGTTGTGGTTAACTTAATGGTAGTATAAATAAAACAAAAGAAGAGGAACTTTTCAAATATGGACATATTAACTAAAAATCCTATAAATAACAAGCAAAATTTTCTTTTTTGATACGAAGCTTCAGTCAAAGCACTCGCCACAAAAAGAACTTGAACATACGAGCTAGCACGTTGTTAGTTAAAGCTCTTAAAGTTAACGCAATTTAACTAAATTAGCATTAACTAAAAGCTATTTCCACTCCAGTTGCTCATCATAAATTTCGAATTTGGAAGATATTTAGAACAGATATTACCATTAAGGGACAATGGAAAATGATGAAATAATTTTAAGAACTAGCATCGATTTCTGTTCATGAAACATTGGTGTAATTCATCTGTTCTATAGGCTACATTCAATAATCTATTAACAAAAAAATGTACCAAAAAATTGAATTTTTAATGAAATTCCTTCAATTGGTTACATTTAGAATTAGTGCCGGCTTGCTGGCACAGAGGTAGCGCGTCTGCCTCGTGTTCAGGAGGTCCCGGGTTCGAGTCCTGGTTCGGGCATGGTTGTTATTCTGTGTTCTATCTGTAAGATGAGTGAATGTGCCCCCCTGTAAAAAGGGGTTGTGCAAGCGAATGTGATGAGTGTGTAGCAAAAGTCGTACTCTTGGCCCTAGTTGGCGCTACTTGAAACAAGAGACGCTTCATTCGGCTTAAATCTGCTGCTGGGTCCAGCAGCGAGCTTGTCCATAGGCAAGTGCCATTAGAAACAACAACAACAATTAGTGTTTTTTTTATGGATTCCCCTTTTTTTTATTAAATCATCTAGAAAGTTCTACAATTTTTTGTTTCTTATTCTGGTTTGAAGCGAATCTGAATAAAAACACTTCAATTACTGTTACACTCGATCAGCTACAGAATAGTAAAACCACGCATGCGCAGGAATTTACGATAGCAAGTACAGGGGTCTCCGAGAAGAGAGCTTTCTCTTCTATAAAACTTTTATTACTTTCATCGTTCTCGAAAGCCCCAGTATTTTTCGCCATCCCAACGCATGCGCAATCTTAATTCTGCCCATGATGATTTACTGGATGATTTGTTGATGGCCGAGACTAAATTCAACGGTATAATTTTCATTTATAATATTAAATCCAAAATGTTGAGGAGTAAACATGAATTGCCTGACATGTACTAATGCTCTAAAATGAAAATTCTGAATTGTTATGTATCAAAATGATAGCCTTTTATTTTAATGATGTGTAATATTACATAAGTTATTTATTTTGTGATATCGAAATATTACGTCATTTACTGCAATAAACTTTTATTGAAATAAAGTCGTATATTGCTTCATTTTATTGTATCAGCATTGCTTTATAGCTTACTTCACTGAAGATTAGTTATTATTTCACGGAAGTTATTTTGAAGAATCAGAATTATGATTCGGAAATTTATTATCACAAAATGTTTTAGAAGTAATTTTATTATCATGTTTAAAAAGAAAATATAAAATGTGTAACAACTTAGATTATATATGATTCATTATCATTGAGTATTTTTTGCCCCAAATAACGAAAAACAGAAAATTTCTTTAATATTATTCACCTTCAATCAATTCATGATTATAAACAAAAAAATCGAGATTTATTTCTCAATTACGTCCAAATGTGTTAGAATTATAAAACTTTGTTTCTTTAAAGACGATGTTTTAAAAAATTAATTATTAGTTCCATGGAATATTTGTAATTAGCAATAAAATTTGAAAAAAATTATTGCAAGACTTTATAATATTAACAGCATTAGTTTATGAATTAAGGCTTAAAAAACTGTATAGTTAAAATTGAAAAAAAAAAACTTTTATTATACACTAATAAAGTAATATTAAAAAAAAATATTTTTATTAAAAAATTAATTCACGTATTTTTATGATTGAATTACGGATGCAATACTACTTATGTAATAAAATAAAAATAAAAGAAATTAAAAAGCAATAAAAAGAATATTAAAAAGTAATACTATTATAACTTCGACTTCACAAAAAATATAATAAAATGCATTTTACTCTTAACGTTACTATTTAGACAGTTTACATTTGGAACAAGTACAGAGTGAAGTACAGAGAATCGATAATGAAAAATTTAACTCTAAACTTTATAGATGATAATTGGATACAATTTTCCTCCTTTCGAAAATAATTCGAATAATCGATCAGAACAACAACAACAAGAAAAAACATTATTTTTTCCAAAAAAATAAAAATAATTGTGGTTTTTGGTAAACCACAGCATGAAGGCATGATAAACTATATACTTTATTTTATTAATAAAATATGATTACTTCTTTTTAAAAGATACCACGATGTCCAAGTGAGACCGGAGGATCGTCGTTTGAATGGTCCTGTTGTTATGAAATTCGTTGGGGTTATAACCACTTAGCTATGATTTAAAATTAAGAAATTAATAAAAAAGGCTTAATTTAGCTTCTAAATGGGGTAAATTAAATAATATCCATTAAAAAATAAAATGTTATGATTATATATTATTTATTATTCTGTAAATCACAAATCGCCATTACAAACTTTAAAAAAAAGTGTTTGCAATTATATTTTTTGAATGTTCCCTGTACCTTTAAATATAGAATGGTAAATTTATTTAAAAGAGTTATTATAAATTTATTTAAAAGAGCAAATAAAATTAATATAACTAATTATATTTCCCCCTAATAGAATTAAGAATAAGCAAATAATATAAAAGCGACAGAAAAAAAAAGACATGAACCTTCTTTAGTAGATACTAATCCTTAAAGATGATTGTTTGATTATCTTATTATTTTAATAATTTTAAAAACTTAGCCAAACATATTGAAAAAGAATAATTTCCATAAAAAATAGACACAAATCTAATTACTAAAATATTAGTTAATATACAATTCTAGTTGGTTTGAAACAGCATACAAAAAAATCTTCAGCAAACACGCATCAGGCAGATGGTCAATATGCAAAGTTTTAGTAACTCTAGCCTTGGTTTGGCAGACGATAATTTGTTCCGATCTCCCCCTACCCCACTTCCTGGTGAGAATCGAACGATCGAACAAAAATTCGAATTTTCTTTTTCCAGAAGAAACAAAAGTAAAAGTGGTGTTGGTAGACCACAGTATGTATTTTTCAAAAGGACAAAGCTACTAAGTTCGTCTGGTGTGACGTCTTTGTTTATATGTATTGCTCCCATGACAACAGCACTAGACTATCGATGCCATTCCTGAATAAACTAAAATGGATAATTTATTTCCCTATTTTCCCTTTCCAGCTTTCTTTCAGAAGTTGACATTTTGGGATATTTATTATTAGTAAAAAAACATAACAAAAAGACGAATGAAAAATAACTTTTTTTAAAAAAAAGTATAGTTGTTTGTCTCCATTATTTAGAATTTTCTTCAGGGTATACGAAATTTATGGATTCGTAAAGTATAATAATGAGAGACTCGTTGTTGCCTTTTTGAATATTAGTTTCATAATACAAAGTTTATTTTTGAAAAATATTTTTTGGAATCATTAAAAGAACTTCAAACATTTTTCTTTCTTGGGATAAAAATTCTTTCTAAATGAAGCCTTTCATTCAGAAGTATCTCTTTTTTTCGATAACAAACATAATGCAAATATTTCTCTCTTGAAGATAAGTATAATTAAATAGAAAAAATCATTCTTTTAAAGATTCGATTATTTTTTCCTCATCACTAAAGAAACATTTAAGAAATATTTTTCAGATACTCATATGCTAAATCCATAATGTGATCATTTCTCCAATAAAAAATGTAGAAACTTTTTTCATATTTAATTAATTTCTATTAAATGTTTTGGTGAAATAAGCAAACACTTTCTTTTCTTTTAAAAATAAATTTTATATTATAATAAGTTAATTTTGCCTCTTAAATATGTATTACTCTTTGCATTTAAATGGATATAATAAAGCTTTAATTAATTTCCAAATTTTTGTAGAGATAAACAATTAAATATTTTTAAATGTTAAGAATGAGTTTTTTGGGATAGTAAATATCCTTTTGTATGTAAAATGCCTATCAATTTAAAAAAGCCAATTTCTTTATAGTTAAATGGATATAAATTAATTTTTTAAATCTGATTACTCTATTTAAATTTGATTTGAATACTATTTTAGACATAACTCCTATCCAAAAAACAAAATAGTAAAAATTACATAATATTATTAAGAGAGTTCAAGATTCAACAACAAAGACAACCAATTTGACAAACGCATAAAACTCTTGATTTCTTCTCTAATTGAAGGTATTAAATACGTCATGGACAAGCCTAATTCCAAAAATATGTTTTTCTGGTATAAAGTAATTTAAACTGAGTAGACTTGTCAAAACTATGAGTTCGAATTGTTTCTTTGTTTTTTTCTTTTTCAAAATTTTCTATTTGTAGAATTTTTATGGAAAAAAACTGAATAGGATGTTATAGAAGCTTAAAATTAAACGCAAATATGAAGAACTATTTATATAATACGATATTATACCACTATTAAAGAAATATTTCAACGCAAGCACTGAAACCGTAATCGTTTGATATAAATAACGAAATATCTTGAAAATAATACCCTCACAAATACCACTTGAGCCTGAAAATGCTAAAATAAAGAAAGATCTTAAAGAAGATCTTTTTTATCCCTTAAAATAGTTCTGAGATGTAAAAAAGTGAATGCATTATTTTTGGTGTTTTTTTTCTTTCATATAAGTTGTTGGTTTTAAGAATGCATTATTTCTACTGACTTTATTTGTTGTGGTATTTTAGTTTTTTTTTATCTCCTTCATATATCTGAATTAAAACAACTCATAACTTCTTTCTTTTCCATTTGTGAATTTTTTTCGCTTTGAGTTTAATTTTTTTTTTATTTTGGTTGATTGGACAAACCTTTGATGTTTTTTTAAGAAGCACGATACAATGTATAACCATTTTCAAGATATAAAACATTTTTAAAGCGCCAAAATTAAATATTGAATATATAAAATCTGTATATTCTCTTGACTTTTAATTCTTCTACATTATTTTATCTCATTTTAGTAAAGCTATTAACCCATTAACACTCAACTAAATGTATAAACAAAATTCAGAATAATGCCTTTAAGGCGACCAGGGACCTTTCAAATGATTTTTTGCAATTTCCACCATAGCAGTTTGAAATTTCACAGGCAATCTCCTAAGGGTAACATTATAGGAGAGGATACACAAAATTTTAAAGCATTATATTAATTTATTTATGAGTTAGGGGTGTTAATATAATATAATATTTGAGATAAATAATGTTAAGGGAAAATGTCCCATGCACTCCAAATTTGTTCGAAAACACTCCGATTTTTATTATTACTTACTCTAACTTTTTTGAAACAAAAGTCGGAATTGATCTTGAAGTTTGAGTACGAAGTATCAAAATTAACCAATGTAATAACTCAAAACTTATTAAACTTTAAAAAAAATCTGTAGTTTTAAGTTATTATATTGTTTAATTTTGATATTTCGTACTCAAACTTCAAGATTAATCCCAATTTTTGTTTCAAAAGGATTAGAGAAAGTAATAAAAAATTTGGGGTGTTTTCGAACAAATTTGGAGCGCATGGAGCATTTTTCATTAACGTTAATTATCGCTAATATTATATAGTATTACCTCCCCCCTCGGACTCATAAATAAATTAACATAGCATTTTACAATTTTATGTATCATCTCCTATAGTGTTTACTCTTAATGCCTGTAAAATTTCAAATTGCTGAGGTGAAAATTGCAAAAAATAATTTTACAGGTCCCTGGCCCTCTTAATTGTATTTCAAACACTACAGTTATGACAACTGTGAAATAAATTAATTATAGTAAAATATTTGGTAAACTACTTCAAACATATTTTCCTCAGATATTAAAATATTCATGTTTATTTATAAAAAAGTATATATACAAAGTATAATATTCATACCCCATATACCTACAAATCAATTACATTTTCTCTTGAAAGTAAAATTACTAAAACTGGAATAAAAACCTAAAATCTGGATTATATAAAGGAACTATGATATATTTTCCTTTTAGACGCCGAAGGAAAGTATAACTTTTATAAAAATGACAAAAAAATTAAAACAATTATTTTATTAATACAGGCAAAAGAAGGGAGGACAAGTCACTATATTTTTAATTTTAAAAAAGGCTTTTAAGAATTTGTAGAAATCAGGTGAAAAATATTGAATGATATTAAAGAAGCATAAATACATATATAAGTTTGATTTTTAATGTAATATTTATAATAACATATTTTAATATGGCATTAATAATGTCCTTGATGATATTAGTGGATTTTTTCATCTGAAAACTGATTTTTTTTCTCCAGTGGAAAACATAAAAATTATTAATTCAGGAATCATTAATGATACCTAGAAATTTTCTGTTAGAAGGTTAAATACTTCGGAAGGTATATTTAATAATAATTCGGAAGGTATATTTAACATTTTTTTTAAAAAAAAATATCACAACATTGCCGTTTTTCAATTTTTCGACCTTTTGTGTATTTTTCAGGACACATTATTTAAAGCTTACATTTAAAATAATGTCATTTTCAACTAATTAAAGCAATCGTAATCCACATTCAAAGTATTTTCCGTTTTATTACCAGAAAAACGTGAGCGGGAAATTTAATGACCTCAAAATATTTCTCCAATTAAAACTCCATTGATTTTTTTCGGTTTATTTCTACTCATTAATTTTCGTTTCAGTAAAATAGGATAGTATGTTTCAAATGAAACACAATTTGTACTCGTTACCTGCTGAATTTAGTTTCATTGTTTTATTTACCTAAAAAAATGGAATTTTTTTTTGGCTTTTAAGATAAAGTTAACAACCTGAATTCTTCCTATTATGAATCGAAATCTAAATAAATAAAAATTTAAAAATTAAAAGTGAGTTTTAGAAAATATTTTTTAAGTTTTTATGAATAATAATTCATTAATTACGGATTTTTTTCTTTTTCTGCTGCCTATTTTTAACGATTTTTTACTGACTTTTAAGAACAAGATAAACAGCTATTTTAGCGAAGTGTACTTCTATTTAAACGCTGTGAAGAACTGTGTCGTCAAGGTCACAGGAATTCTGTGAACAAGGAATCCTACGGCTCGTTTATCTATGGAATCGTTGTGCTCAGGTCTATGGTGATATACTTTGAATAAAATATTCATTCATATTATAGTGGCGTTTCGTACCTCTTCATCTGAGCACCCCTTGTTTAATTGACTGAAAATAATTTTTAAAAACCCCTATCGTATTTGGTTTTGTGGTACCGAAATCCGTGAAGAATAAAACGTAATAAAAAACCCAATAAATTAAAACCTCTGACATTAAATATTGCAATGAAACTCAATCAAATTTACGTTGACAATGTACTTAAAAATAAGTTTAAAAACCTCAGTAAGAACCCTATCTGGGGGGGGGGAGTGGCGAATGATATACACTGGGCCCTGAGTATGAGGGTAGCTCCAATGTGATCAAGAATTAAAACATTTTTCTGAATGGTATTAGCGGGATGGTAAGAAGGAGGAAGAAAAGTAACTTCAACAACGACCAGCACATATTGCAGTATATATTAATTAATAATTATAATGATTTATTTTTAAATGTATTAGATATGTTAAAACTCTTAATTACATTGTCAGTTACTATAATAAACACTGAGTACTCTTTCAGCAAATTGAGATGAATAAAAACGTCTTCGATCAAGTATATGTGTACAATGTTGAAATGCATTTGCTATAATAAGCATAAAAAAATGCAATTATTTTATTTTCCTAAATTAATTAATAGCATCACGTGGTAAATAAATATGAAACTAT
>JAOUZG010004491.1:1655696-1680903 GCA_026289955.1 Argiope argentata | reverse complement strand
TATATATATATATCAAATTTGACAAAGATAATTTTGAGAAGATGGGAATTTTCGTCTTTTTTTGAATTTTTGAATCTTTTATTTTTAATCAATTATAGTTTTAATTAATAAAAATTAGAAGATTTTCATAAATTGACGTTATATCTTTCGACATGTTAATGATCAAAAATGAAAATTCCAAACCTTTTCAACTATAGCAATTCGGCTGTCGTACAAAGCATTTCAAAATTGACGTAATTAAAAAAATTTTTAAGTGATAGATGTAATTTTTACCATGAAATTCCGTTTTCAATGTTTCATCAATTGAACTGTTTCATTATTAAAAACTAATAACAAAGTATTTGAATCAGATTAATTAGACACTTAAGTTTTTTTAATGGCACTGGATTTCGAATGGAAGTTCCATGCACAGGATAAACAAAACAGGTATAACATTATCAAAATAAGATTCCTTAACGGTCTGTCAGAATTGAATATTTAAAAATTCATTATTGTGACAACCACTAACACCAGTTATGTATTAGAGATTTAATTTAAATAAAATACAAATGATATTCTATGTGAGAAGTATTAAATATCATAAAATAAATAAGAAGTATAAAAATATATGATTGCATTTAATTTTATATAAGTTATTATTATTTATATATGATTGAATTTAATTTACTCATAATGAAAAGAACAGTAATTTTTATAATATGTGCTATATATTTTCTACTTTATATTTAACATTAGAGATTTATACTTAACCTAGTAACTTAAAATTTACAAGGGAGAATAATTCGAAAATAATTCATTTTTATGTCTCGAGTTTTTGAAAAAATATTGAAAAAGTTATATATTTTTTAAAATTTTAAAAGTGATCACTAATTCTATCAGATAATAATCATGTAAACAAATAAAATTCAAATGAATAATGTAAAAAATATTTTTAAACTCTGACTTTTCTCTAGCTTTAGATTAGCTTTCAATGTTAAAATAAATTGGTATAATCAGAAGGGATCAATGGTAAGAAAAACTGCATATATAGTTTTAAAAAATATTACTATTTCAAAGAAGATATTTTCTGTTTTTAGTTGAAAGTTAAAACTATTGAGAAATAGGAATTTAATTAATAACAAAAACTGCTGAAAATTTGGATGAATTATTTCTTGAAATTTAATTCTATTACAGAATTTTTTTTATTCATAAAAGTTGAATACGTTAATTAAACGATATATATAATTGTCATTCACACATGCTAGTTCTTAAGTAATCATGTTTTCATAGCTAACTTTTAAACCGATATAAAAATGCAATTCATTCCGGTTGAAAATTGCTTTGAATCAGGTATAAGATTATATTTTTATAATTTGAATTAACAAATGTATGATTAATACTTTCGATAGCTGAATTTCTTAAAAAAATCTCCTGTTCCTATTAAGTATATTAAATAAAATATTTTTGCAAACTAATAACTTAATAAAGAATACTTAATGACTGATTAAACAACTAATAAGCAATTTAACTTATAAATAATAAACAAAATCACTAATAACTTAAAAAAGAAAAAAAGACTCTACTTTTTACCGATTAAAGCTGACCGAGTTATGAAGCTCTGAATTTCTTTGTTTGAAACTAATCAAGGACAGTCTGAAGCAAGAGGTTTCCAGTGATTGGTTAAATTTTCTCGTTGTAATTATTTAAATAATCTAAAATATTGATATTCAGAGCTTTTTTATTCGATAAACTTTAATCATAGAATATATTTTTGTTTAAAGTTTCCATGTGCCAATTTTTTGGCTAAATAAGATAAAAGAATTTTTCCGCTTTTCGAATTATATACTTTGTCAGTAACCGCTCAGGAACAAACCGTTGAGTGTATTAGAGTGGACATATTGTATATTAAAATTTGTTATCGTTATTTTTTTCAATATATAATTGAAAAAGTCTAATATAATAAGCAGAATAGTGTGAATTTAATTATTATCATTACAGAATTCTAATTATTATTATTAGCACTAAAGAATTCCAAGCACTTATTACTAATGATTGAATAAATTTGGTGAAAGAGGTATTTAAATAGGAAATTAAAGTGAAATGCGGAGCTAAGATTTCAGAAAGTCGCAAGATTCAAACCAATTTATTTATTTAATGAGCGTTAATTTAACATGTTCAAAGAATTAAGCTTATTCAGCTCCTTCGGTGATTACGTGCTACGAGAAAATACATCCTGAAGTTATTCCTGTGAATTCATTTAAGTTATAACGATAGTTAAAGTAGAAGTTGATAACGTAAACGATATCATAAATTGCGTTAGAACATGAATTTAGCGAAACAGATAGTGCTGGCTTTCAAAATTTTGGGATTTCTAAGGAATGCTTCATGATTTTAGAATTTAGAATCTTATTTAAATGCATTTTAATCACGAATTTTTTTAATGTGGTAAAAATGATAAGATTAGTTATTGATTTATTAGTTTATAAAAATTGAAAAATTACAAACTATTTTGAATCTTTGCAAGTATATTATTTGTTAAATAATACTTTAATATAGTAATTTCTTAAAAAATATGTCATATTGAAAAAATAAAGAAGTAATGTTTTAATCATTGTTTTAAAAACTTATTTTGCAAATTCGATGAAAAATAATTAAAAGGAAATAATTTTCAACAAATGTAAAGGCTTCATTTTTTTTGTTTGTATATGTATATAACAATACATAAAAATGTTTGTATTTTGTATATAACGATTTCAATTTTTTCTGATAAAAAATAGTATAGCAACAAATATACTATTTAATATACTCTAAAAAATACAGTTTTTTAAAATTTCTAAATTTATTTATTTATTGGACTGGTTCTAAAATAATTACTACTTTATTTTAGAAGTTTAAACTATAACGATTAAACTTCCGACAATTATAAACTTTCTTTTTATTTGGTAATAGTTTCCGAACTTTTTAAAACCTTTAATATCCCACATTAAATTAAACTATTGCTCACAAATAGTACAAAACAGCCTTAAATATCAACAACAATAGGTCCTTATTAAAAATATACTTTTACAGAAATTATTCCGTTCAAATCAACGGGCTCACTGTAGAGGGCGTATGGTGACGCATTCGGTAGGCCCCAATAACAAGAAACACGGTTTAAAACGAAGATACATAAGGGAAAAACAGAGCTGAAACGTACAAGCAATACACAGTAGCACACTTATAACAAACAACAGCTCACAATTAGTAACCGATAGTAAATAACAAGAACCACAGTACAAAATTCCGCCAGACAAAATACAGCAGAGGAGGGAATCTACATAGCCATTCATTAAGGTCTCACCAAACGTCTGCTATTCTCCACTATCTCCCCACTTTATCTGTATCCTAATGCCTACTCACTGTTATACCACTGGTTACTCCACACATAACTCGATCTTGCTTCAGTACTTGTCTCTAAAATTCGAAAATGGTATCAATTTACAATTCATTAATTGGTTGAGCCCCAATCAGCACTTGATTCAATTAATTCGTAGTTGACTCATTATACAACTGACTTCAACATGGGCAACCGACCTTTTATAAGGAGTAAGTTCAAGAGTAAGTTAGAGAATGTTCCCGAACAATCAATCGTAACTATCAGCAAAATTCTAGAAAATCCTAATATCAATCCTTTTGTCGCCAATTTAATCAAATTCGCCACCAAGTTTCTCGCCAATATTGATCCGGCATCTGATCAGCATATAATAGAGCTTATTGTAATAGAGTGTATCTCTCCTACTATGGAACTTACTATACTGGGACGCAGCATTATAGATTAGTAACAATATATAAACATATAGGAGAAACGAATCAATTGCAATCTCATTTCATCATAATCACTGCGATTTATCAATAAAACACGTTTATGGAAACATATTAAAATGACATTTTGATATGTAAAAACCGTGACAGGAATTTCAGATTTTGATCAAATTTGTATGGGCTCATCACGATTTATCCTATGTTCTTTCCAATTGATATTATGGAAAAAAATTCATGTGTTATTGATATTTTCCACTCCTTTAAAATAGATTTTTCAATACATTTGATAAGTAAACTACATATTTAAAATGCTATGTTTGTCGCATTTCTTTCAATTAATGTTAAAAAAATTTTTAAAAAATTCTTAGGTTTGTAGTGATTGAAGGTCGCGATACAAACCCGCGACGTAGGAACTGTAGCCGAGTAACATGACCATAATAAAAAAGTCGATTTCGATATCGCATATTTTACAGTACTCCCCCACCAGTGAGGCGGAGGAGAGACGAGCAATTTTTATAGCGCCAAGCGTTATGGCGAGTTCCTGCTTGCTTGAGTCAAGTGAGTCTGACGACTTTGCTTTGCTTGCTTGCGTAAAGTGGAGTTGTCGGCTTTATTGGCTTGCGTCAAGTGAGTTTTGACGACTTTATCTGTTTTTGCTGAGGATAGATGGCGCCATGACTGTTGCAGGAGGTTGAGTTGCCAAGGTCACAAATGTACCAATTGAAGGTCACGATACGAATCTGCGACGCTAGGACCTGTAGCCGAGTAACATGACCATAATACAAAAGTCGACTGATATCGTAGATGTTATCTGGCTTATGAAGCTAGAGCCACAGGGTTTACGAAGTCCAGCTGAGGGTTGAAAAATAAGCATAAAGCTCTAAACGAATTGCATGAAATATAAAACTCTGATGGATTAGAACTATTATTTGGCGGATATTTATAGTGTGTGGTGGACCGAAATAACCACATTTCTAGGGGAAAAATTTCAAAACGAAATTTTAAAATCATTTCCCGTATTTTTATGATTTTTTTGTACCGTTCTTTCCTTTGTTGATATAATTTATTACAATAATTATACATTTCTTGCAACATTTTTTTTTTGCTTAAAACTAAAATCTTCATTATACAAACATTTGAAATAAACATTTCTATTATAAATAATTGCGCTAAAAATAAGTTTAGAATATCAGATATTTAATATTAAATGAAACAATCGATAAAACTCACAGAAATAGTTTTAAAAAGAAGCTAAATTGCTTGTTGTGAAACTCGCAATTATTTTTACACTTGCCTACTATTTAATGAAATAACTACTCAAGCTAAGAAATTAACACGCTGATGTATGCCATAATTAATAAATTGATAAATTAATAAAGGGGAGAAAATTAAATTGTCGATAAAGTTGCAATGCATTTTTGTGGGTTAGCAGAAAATCTTTTTCTTTTATATAATGACTAATTTGGAAAACATTCAAAATCTTTCGCTTTTCAATAAGAAATTTTTGATCATATTAGCAATGCGTTGTTAAAGGCAATTTTATACTTAAGGTGTTATGTTTTTCATTTAAGAAAGTTAATAAGTTGAATATTAGTTTGAAATTAAATTAACTTAACCTAAGGAACTTATTTATTTTCTTCAGGTAAGTTTAATCTTTAAAGGGTGTAGGTCGTTATTTTGTAACATTTCTAGTTGAAATATCAAACGCCAGACTATTTTATTTGATTTTATTCATTATTTCAAGAAATTTTCAGCTATTTTAGGAGTTTTATAATATTATTTTTATAAAATAAAAGAGTTTGTACTTTTTTAATATCTCGTCATTCTAATTATAGTAATTATTAAAAAAGGATCATAATGTTCGAAAATTTGACACTTTTATGTCTTCCTAGAGTAAGAAGCTAGAAAAAAATCATTTCTGAGATTATATCTGTCTGTCTGTTTGTGACAATCAATATTCAAGGCAGTTTGCTGAATAATGAAATTTAAGGGGACTCGGTACCAAAAACTTTTTTTCCCACAATTTTTAATAAAATTATTAACTTTTGTGATAGATAGATGTCAATCGTGTATAAAACGAAATTTCTAAAATATTTTTCAAATTCAAAAGTTACAAATATATATTTTTTAATTTTTTTTAAAAAAAATTAAGCATTTTTTGTAAAATTTTTCTTCTTCAGCAATTTTCAAAATATGCTCCTCAAATATTTTTGAGGGGGACCTTAGAATGTATGTAACAAAAATAGGGATCCGTTTTTTGATATCTATATTTGTTTGTGAGAAAAAAAAAATGTCTTACAAAATTTTGTAAAATTTTTTGGAAAATATCAGATTTTTTCACTTTGAACATTTTTAGAAAAAAATCGATCCCTAATTCCATTAAGCATACATTTAAGAGTGAGCAGAAAAAAATTCATGCAATTACAATAAAATGTGATTGACTTTTAGCATTTTGTAGCAGACAAAATTTTGAAAAAAGGCAAACTGAGAAAAGCAGCTTTAAAGTTTTCAACACAATAAAATTATAATAAAAACAGCTCATATGAAGTTAGATTTTTTTCAGAACAATTATATGGCATTTGTAAGTGTTAAGATACCAATTTTATTAATATACATTATTATCATATTTATTAATGGCCATTAAGATATATAGGAATTATCAAAAAAATTAAGAAAAATTATAAAATAATGACTTTTTTAATTCAATAAATTTTTAGTAAAAATATTTATAAAATGATCTGCAATTGTGTTTATCATATAAGCAATACTATACAGTAACAATTCAAGGCCATTTAATTAAAATTTAAAGGAATTCAGGCATTTTGAAGTAGGTAAATTTTCTAGACAATGCATGCCATAAAAATAACATATGTACAAAAATGTTCACTATGAAATAGTTTATATAAATACATAATATTTTAAATAATATATTATCATTCAAACATAATTCTTTAAAAGTTTTGTGTTAATCTGAGACATATACATGAAATAAAAGCATAATTAACATAAGCAGTAACGACATTTTTGAAAATGACCAAAAATAATGTACAAAAAATCTATATAGCAAGGTAATATAGAGTATTATTATTCATAGCAAGGGAATGGGATTTCCTTTTAATGTGAGGCATATTCGAAACCAATTAAAAAGCAGGTAAGCAATAAATAAATTAAGTAGTCTTGAAAAAGACAGTTTTGCTTTCAAAATGATTATAATATAACCAAAGGTAAATTCAATCAAAAACCTCAACGAAAGCTGTAAAACTATAAATAAACAAGGATTTACTGTTACTGTTTCAATGTCTCTTTTTATTTCATGGAAAAAAAGAGGGGCTTGGCTTGGCTTGGCTACTCGCACATGAAATATGTCTGATGTAAACACAAGAAGTGGCATGCCAGCTGATATCGCGTTAGACAAAATAGATCCATATCTCATTAAATACTTGTCGGATTGTTTTAAAATTTTCAGAATAAATAAGTCAAAGGTTCAAGGATAATTACTCACCAAAAAACAGAAAATCGACATTTCAATCGATTTTCAACAGAAAATCGACATTTCAATCGATTTTCCAAAATTTTGAGGTACCGAGTCCCGTTAATACGCAATTTTAAAATAGCTGATAAAGAAAGGATAACGATAATGCAATCAATAAACCTCGATTTGGCTTGAAACGTTTAGAAGGAAACTTATTAAAGAATTCCAAAAACAAGACTAACTGATTATAATGAGTTAATAAGTTTAAAACAATATTATTCCTTAATTTTTCTTTCAGATGCAACATTTGTGGCAACACTGCTGAATAGCCGAACGGTTTGTTTATCTTTTGTGAGTAACGGACATCTCTTGTTTAGCAATTGCCTGAATATCTAATCAATGTACGTGCTAATACTAAATAGTTTTTAAAAAGTATTGGAGCTTCTAGCGATATCAGTAGAAAATAAAAAGCGAACAAAGAAAAGAAGCAATGTTCACCTTAGCAATTTGAAATTTTACAGGCATTCAGAGTAACACTATAGGAGATGACACACAGCATTTTAAAGCATTATATTAATTTATTTATTAGGGTTAGTATAAAATAATGTAGCGATAAATACCGTTAATGAAAAATGTTCCAGGCGCTCCAACTTTGTTCGAAAGCTCTCCAGTTTTTATTATTACTTACTCTAACCCTGTTGAAACCAAATTTGGGATTAATCTTGAAGTTTGAGCACGAAATATTAAAATCAACAATGTATTAACTTAAAACTACTGATTTTTTAAAAAAAAGTTTCAGAAGTTTTGAGTTATTACATAAGTAAATTTTGATAAATCGTACTCAAATTTCAATATTAATCCAAATTTTGTTTCAAAATGGTTAGAAACGATAATAATAATAATTAGAGAGCTTTCTTACAAATATAGAGTGCCTGGAACATTTTTTATTAACTTTATTTATCACTAATATTATACAGGGTAAGTCAAAATGAATATAGCGATTACAAACGGCTATAACTATTTAATGAAAAAAGATATATCGATAAGATTTACACAGAATGTAGACGGAACTTCAAAATTTATTAACGTAAAGCGCACGTGCAGCCAAGCGGATGCCTGCGCATGCGCGAAATCGAACTTCGCAACGACAAGAAACCTGTTCAGCGCGGCGTCTCATTAGTGGAAATGGCTAGTCCCGTGCAGAAAGCATTCTCTGTGTTGGAATTTCACAGTTGCCGTTCTGTTATTACAGTGCAGAGAAAATTTCGTCAGCGGTACAATGAAGAACCTCCAAATGCGAACAACATACGCAGATGGCATCGGATGTTTGAGGAAATCCCTGTGATTTCTACCTATGGGGTTATGTGAAAGACAGAGTGTTTGTGTTTCCCTTGCCCAAAACAATTGAAGAACTGAAAGTACGCATTTGTAATGCGCTTGAGTCGGTTAATGAACAAATGCTTCAGAGTGTATGGCGTGAAATGGAATACCGATTAGATGTTGTCCGTGTGACCAAGGGAAGTCACATAGAACATCTATGACTTCTGTATATAAAATTTTGAAGATTCTTCTACATTCTGTGTAAATCTTATCGATAAATATTTTTTCATTAAATAGTTATAGCCGTTTGTAATCGCTATATTCATTTTGACTTACCCTGTATTATATTACCCCCGCCCCAACTCATAAATAAATTAATATAATGCTTTAAAGCTTTGAGTGTCATCTCCTATAGTGTTAATCTTAATGCCTGTAAAATTTCAAACTGCTCAGGTGAAAATTGCAAAAAGTCGTTTTAAAGGTCCCTGGTCGCCTTAAGAGAGTTTTTATTTTAGTTGTTTAAAACCCCGGAGGGGGCAACTCAGAATGAGGATAGGATGTTTCCGGCATGGTGGTTGTATCAACCTGGGGGGTACACTAACAGGCGGAGGTAACACCCTCCCATCAATGACGGGACATACTTCCTTCGGGAAGGGTTGTGCCGAGGCCGGTATGGCCCTTAGGACTCAACAACAGTTCCCACCATTGTTGCAGTTGCGGCGTTCAGGTCATTCAATCCAAGTGTTTTAAATAAGCGTGTCTTCGAGCGGATAAGAGAATCTGGTATGATTTTTTTTTAATGTTTTAATTCTCCATTACTGCCGTAAAAGATAAAATTATGTGGATATTTCTCCTAAATTTTTACTAATAGTAAAAAAAATATTTTTTATTGAATTTACTTCATAACGTTTTTTAAAATAGTTTGTTTCCGTTTAGTTTTATTGCCTGGAAGAAGAAAATCAGCCCCTCGGCAAACCCACTGTCCTGAAGATATGCATGATTCTAAAACAAGTGAAAGCGAACAGAGGCCAACCTCCATAGTTATTTATAAAAAAAGATTAATTATATTTAAAATTTTCCTTTTCAATGGCATGAAGATAATTTATAACGACAAATACAATCGCTTGACTATTAAACTACAGCAAATCATTGCAGTTTTTACTCTTAATAACGCCGTTACTTACGCTCAATTAAACGGTTGGTATTTTGTGTCGTCACTCAAAGGACTTGGCTCACACATGATGTGAATTAATAATTAATTAGTTCGTTGTTAAATTAACCCTTAGTGACCAATTTTGCATGTGAAATGGTGAAGAAAGCGTTAAATATACTTTTATGAAATATTAATAATGTGTTTAAATATTTGTTTCACACACTAAAGCAAACTTAGAAAATAGGTTTCTTTTCTTTCAGGCTGTAACTTTGTTCAAAGAATCAGCCTTAAAAGAGCTGAAAAAATATGAATTACCTTCGAGGAATTACAGATTAAAAAAATATGAAGTTGAGAATTCCTGTGACATGACTATAACATGACGTTTTATTCTTTTTAATTAGTTAATATATATAATTAAATATCTAAAATTTTTAGAAACCCATTCATAGATAATTTTACACAATGAAAAATTAATAGAAAAGATTAATCTTTTTATAGATTGTTACATCTCAATTAAAATGAAAAAATTAGATCTTATTAAATAATAATATTTAATTTAGAATCGGTGGATTAATAGAGGTATTAGGTAATTTTCAAAAATTATCCAAAAACTAATTTTGAAGTGTATTAGTTTAGTATCAAAAACGCATACAAATTAATTACATTCATTTTTTAAACATTTTAATAATTCCAAAATTTAAAATTAATCCATGATATTTACACAATTAAATGGTAGTAACATTATTTTAATTGGCCATTTAGCTCCGTTTAAATTAATTTGTAGCTGAAAAATATATATTTTTTATGCCGGTTTAATTACATTCTTTTGATTACGATTATTCAAAAATGTTCTAATCTAAATTTCCGGTTATTGAACTGGTTATATCTTGAAGGCAAATGACAGAATAACTAGTTTTTAATTTTTTTTGTGTAATAAATATTTCTATCACAATATTTCTAATCAGATTTCTATTCATATTTCAAGCAACAAAATATTCATTATTCACTTCATTTCTTTAAAAATTGTTATACAGAAATAGAAAATAATATTACACACACACACACACACACACACACACAGAGAGAGAGAGAGAGAGAGAGAGAGAGAGAGAGAGAGAGAGAGAGAGAGAGAGAGAGAAAGTTGTTCCGAGACTGAAGGAAATTTTTCGCAATCAGAAATCATTTATATGAATACTAGGTTTCTGATAAAACATAAAAGAAAACTGGCTTGTATTTATGAATGAAAAAAGATTCTTCACTATTTTCTTATCTCTTAATTATTTTTTCTTCTTTAATTCCATTGGCATGGAATTTCTGTTAGATTTAAGGGGTATCGGTCAATAATAATAGAAATAGTATACTAATAGAGAATTTAATTTTAAAAAATTAAATTAAAAATTAAAGAATAAAAAGAATCAATTAATAATAATAAAATAAATAATAATAACTGAATAGTAAGATGAAAACAAAATAAATATTTTTGTCATTATTAGTAGTAGTAATAATAAAGGAATAAAATCAAAGAATTAAAGAATAAAATTAAAGGCAAATATAAAACAATAAAATTCTAAGTTCCATATTTGTTTTAAACATTTAAAGAATTGCCTTATTTTATTTCTTCCTCTAGTAAAAGACTTACAGTTTTAGTGATTTTTGCATAATAATATTCGTGTAATTGTGCTTTCGATTAAAGACTTTTAAATACTTTTAGAATTCAGAATAGAATCAAACTCTTACCAGAAATTTCTACAGAAACCTTTTGCCATGCATGAAACAGCAATCGATTGTAATAAGTTCATTGTAACTTTACAAATACTTTTAAATTATCTCTCAAGTCCAGAGATCATAGAAACTTTTTATGTCACAGTATGGAAATAATCCTTTCAAATGAAATCAACTACCTACCAAAGTAATAACGGTATAATAACCAAAATTTTTATTCTGAATATAATTTTACCTCGATGAAACTATTCATGGCATCAAAATTGGATGTTGCCTATTGAAATGTTAAAGTTTGCATAATTTTAAATATGTAGACACTCCCTTGTGAATATCTTGCAATATAATCTTTTAATATAATATTTTGATCTTTTTCTTCTCTTTAATATAATCTTTTAAGTTAATAATTTTATTCGAAGATCGATTACAAAATGAAGTTAAGTGGTGCCTTCTCTCTCTTAATTTCACATGGTTTTGAAACAATATCAAAAACTAAATCGAAAGTAATCTACTTCGTCTAGGGAGGGGGATTTAAACCATTATGGCAACTAAAACCAGACGAAGAAGATATTTTCACGACAACTGCAGCTTTTTGATCGCTGGATTACATTTCAAGTAAAATTGAGACGTGTTTCGTTTGTATGATAAATTGGAAGTTAGCCGAATCCCTCAATTAAGGGAATGTATAAATAAAAATAAAAATTAATAATTAGCTCAATAGATGTGGGGAAAATTAATAATCTTACCTGCCATTTTCTTAATAGCAATCGAGAAGTCAGTTTTTGAACTGAATAAAGTAACCACCGAATGAAATTAAAATTACACATTTTTCATATATATATATATATATATATATATATATATATATATATATATATAATCAAATTACCAAGTTAATAAAAGTAGAAAGGAATTTTTTAAAAAAAGAATTCCACCCGAAGGCTTTCTCAAGGGTCACCCTCAAGCAAGAACTCAAACAAGGGATTTCTTCTGTGAAGGGTCAAACTATTTGAAACTATTTGTCCAACAATATTGACCGCTTGTAACCCGAAAATCCCCGATATTGAGGATTAAGAGATACACGATTTTTTGCATACATGAAGCAAGAATTACAATAAAATATAATCTCTAATATATGCGAAAATTACAAAAAAACTATAAAAGAAAACATACAACCGATTATTAAAAATAAGAAGGAGAAACACAAAGAAAAGAACTTACCAGTAGCAGGTAAAACTATTACAAATAAAATATCACCACTTGTTCCCGGCATTATAATTCTTCATAGTCATTCAAGTGTAAAATAATTGGAGTATCTCATTTAACCCCTTAACCGGTTTGCCCGTACGCCGTACGTGCATCGATTTATCGAATTTTGATAGTTGTAAACAAAAAATAAATCATTCATAGCAATTATAATTCAATAGTAAACTGACTTCGAATACATAGATAAGTCAAGTATTCGATGGATTTCCATTTGAATCAAAAGAAGAAAATATTCCCAAAATAAAAGGTATCATCTTATTAGATAGTAAGGAAAATAAACCGATTAAGGGGTTAATTTTCAGTTTCATAATGCTATATAATATATATAGTAAATAAGTTCACTAAAAAATTATTCTTCAAATTCACCGAGTTGGAAATAATGATTTATGGCTCGCTTTAGTTTTAATTTTGTCTCCGAAAAGGGATGAAAGGGTGTTCTATCAATGATGAAAGGGATGAGGTAGGTGCAAAAAATGCGAAAGAACTTCATGTCCTCAATATGGATCTGTCCTTATTATTCATTCAATGCCCTTATCAAGAAAATTATAAAGAATGCAATATTTTATTATTCATTAAATGAAGCCATGTAATTGTTGTCAAAATCATTCAAAATTTTTAAAGCCAGAGACAATAAATAGGATATACAGTAATAAGTGCTATAAAAGTATCAATGATATAAGGACTAATGTTCGCGAATGTTTTTATGGAAATAACTTAATATAATAATGTTTTATAGTGAATTATAAAAACAATAATTTATCTGTGAGTCAAAAAGTTGAACTACTCAAATGCTCAAATGACCAATAATAATGATGGATGTTATAAAGCATTATTGAGCATCCATCATTATTATTGGATGACCAATAATAATGATGGATGCTCAAATATTACTGATTGTTTACAAGAGTTTGGAAAAAAATTATTTGATTAATATTTGTGGGTATATCATTTCTTAATCTCGGATATAGCAATTACTTTTAAAATAGTATGAAATAAATAATTTAAAGTTGTCTTTTACATATCCTATTAAAACATTAAAAAAATCTAAGTAGAAATTCTTAGGGGTTTCTATTTACTGCAACTAGAATCTCATTGCGGTTTCTACTTGAACGATGGGTGTTAACATGGAGAGTGTCCAAGTAAACTAAATGAATATGATGGATTAACACTAAATCGTCACTTTAAAAATAGCTTTTGGGCGATAACACATTATTAATGATAATTATGTTAAGGACGAGGATAATTTAAATGGATGTTGTAAACCAGCAATATAAAAATAAAATTTAATGCATTTATTTTAAGACCAGTCATTTAGCGTCATCCTTTTAACAGCTATTCCTTTTTTTTTTCGCTTTGTGGCAGCAGTTATTTCAAAGCAGTCAGTTATCATTTTATTTATCTTTTACAAGTCAATATTTTTTTGTGAAACTGATAAAACATCCTAGGAATTACATTTCCTGATTTATTAAAATGAATATTAAGTGAATTAAATGTACGTTCTTAGTTAAAACATTATTACCTACTGGCAGTCAGAGCACTATTTGGATGTATCTAAATTTGAAATTATGAATATTATTCAAATTAAATGAATGCAATTTTGAAATATAAATTACAAATATTTCAGAAAATTTTCTAAAATGAAATGTTGAATATTAATAATACAAATAATTATAATACTAAAAAGAATATCAATATATTGAGTAAATATAAAAAATTACCTCAGAATTCACGTATTGCCTCGTTTAATGCAAGAAGGGCGATAGCTATAGTAATTAAAGTGATGTCTAGATAACAGAAATCTTTATTCAATGTGATGAAATTACTTAGAATGATATCATTTCTACCACAAAATGGGAAATATCTATTGCAAATTATATAAATTGTATAGCATCATCGATTTAATGTGGAAAAGAGTATTCACATCATTATTGATGTGAATATCTTTATTATTGATTATTCACATTATTATCTTTATTATTGATATTCACATTATGTTTATTATTGATTATTCACATCATTTTATAATACCTAGCCATGAATTTGAAAAAATACTATATATTATTTTTAAATTCCATTATAATTAAGAATTATATGGTAATAACAATAATAATAAATTAGTATTTAAAGACTAACAAAAAAATCGAAATAAAAAAAAACTTTTGTCTTAACACACTAATAAAGGAATACATTTTCATTAAATATTTTATATTTATCAATTTCTGCTGGCAAAATGAGTCGATAATTGAAACAAAAAGATCTGTCGTTTCATGCCATTCGAACTCTTTGAATTAAATATATTACCATTCATTTTCATTAGACAAATTTACAACTATAACAACCCGGAGATTCCTGAATCTAATAAGACTCTCGGAGTATCCTGACATGTAAATGAGCTTTGATCTGGGATTAGTGAGAAAAGTTTCACGTCCTTAAATGAGGAATAAATGAGGAATTTCCTCATTATAAAGCTGTCATTTAATCATTAGTTTACTGTTCAGTAAACATTTGATATTATAATTAAGTGGACCCAGGATAATGATAAAGTATTCATCTCATTCGGAGAGAGGAATTAAATATTAAATGCTGACAAGCCAATGAATCAGTCTAAGGACACGACTAGAGTGAATGTTTATGGATACTAATTTTTATATAAAAGATACTAATTTTTAATACAGGATAATAATTTTTTATATAAAATGCTAATTTTTAATATATGATACTAATTTTTAATACAGGATACTAATTTTAAATATAGAATAGTAATTTTAATACAAGATACTAATTTTTAATACATGATACTAATATTTAATATAGAATACCAATTTTTAATTCAGAATACTAATTTTTAATATAGAATACTAATTTTTTATACAGGATACTAATATTTAATACTGGATACTAATTTTTTGAATACTAATTTTTAATACAGGATAGTAATTTTTCATACAGGATATTAATTTTTAATACAGAATACTAATTTCTAATACAGGATACTAATTTTTAATATAGGATACTAATTTTTAATATAGGATACTAATTTTTAATATAGGATACTAACTTTTAAAATAGAATACTAATTTTTAATATAAGATACTAATTTTTTGGATGCTAATTTTCAATAAGGATACTAATTTTTTGGATACTAATTTTTAATATAGTATGTTTTTAGATTATAATTTCAAAAAGGGTCATTACATTCAGTTGTGTATATCATATTCATTCGTTATATTAATTAATAGAGAAAAAGCGTAACATTCTGAATGGGAAAAAACTTCAAGGCTACATGAGACTTGTTTTATTTGCATAAAATACTTCCTACTATTATTATAAATTAATGATACTGTACAAAATGTGTAACCACATCTTGGAGATATGGTATATTATTTTGTACTAACAAGATGAGTAAAAATAACTTTACATTAGAGTGTGGATTAACAAATACCAAAGAAAGTCGGTGAAATAAGCAAAGTTTTTCTTGAATTAGAAATATGAGGTGCCTAGATACTTCTACTCAGTTTGCGAAAGCTAATAGAAGAGGGGAAAAGAAATGCATCATTGGTGCATTGAACAATAAGGATTGAAATGCAATCTGATTTACATATTTTAGTGTATCATGTCAGAACATCATTTCTAGAACGGTCAAGCATCACGCGCTCGTGCAAGTTGAATTATAATTTTTATTCATTCTAATTAATTCATTGAATGAGTCACTTTAGTATTGCAAACGATACAAAAAACTTTTTCTCGCATTAATTGTTTAAAAAAATATCACATTTCCTATTTACTTCATTTCATGTAATCACGTGCTCAAAATGACATTTTTCTAGATTTTATTTGCTGTAGTCATTAACTTATTTTTTTAATCAGAGCTTTTTTTAAATGGGTTGGCATCACGTTATTAAAAGCTACGGTTTTTTTGTTGCTGAATCAAAACCTCATTCCTAAAACAATATCATGTTTTGATATGATAAATTATATATATATATATATATATATATAAAGAGAGAGAGAAAGAGAAAGAGACCAATAGAGGAGTCTCATGATTGTTTCATTCCGGTTGAAGCGGATTAATGAGAAATTAACTAATACAAATAATGTATTTTAATAATAATTGATATTTGCTATATTAATTTTCATTTTTTTCTCTGATCTTTTTTATATAACATTGAAATAATCCATTAAAAATAATTGTGTCATAATATACATCCAAAGCAGCATTCCTGCTTAGTTTCGGATACATAGTAATTTATTAATTGTTAGTATTGCATTATAGTGGATTGTATAACACCATCATCTTATTATTGAGATGCCACTCTATTGTATATATTATTTTAAAATTTGTGTCTTTTTCGAGTATGCTTATTTCCGTACGACGTACAAAGTAATTTGGATTTTTATCTTCATAAAATCAGATTATCGTTGAAATGATGCCTTAAAAAAAGAGCACCATGTTGTATAATCTATCTGTTACATTTTTTGTGACGATGGTCTAACGAAGAGAGTGCGACTAATGACCTGGTAATTTCTCCTAATGAGAAAAAGAACTCCAGATTGGGACGTATCTTGAAAAGTTAATTGGTCTGAAAAGTTTTCTCCTAAGACGCATAAAAGAAAGTTTTTTTTTAAAAAAAAAGAGATGGAAAGTACCATTTCGGGAGGAAAATTACTAAAAAGTTGGTAAGAACTGAAGTTTTAATGACTACTATCATTCAAATATAGAAAAAAAATCTCCGAAACTTTTGATTTTGAATGGAATGACGAACATTATCTCTTTAGAGAAAAGTAACGAATTTGAAAAAATATAGTTCTCCCATCAATATCTTAAATAATTCTCGATCATGGTAATACAGTATGAAATTAATTCATATATAACTAAATTTACAATTATAGTTAAATTGGAAAAATAAATATTCATTTCTTTTTATTACATTACATATTTGCAAGGAAAAAATAAAAAGATATATATATTCGATGTTCTGACATATTTCTACGCATCGGATTCCCCTTATCCCGAAAAAACACGTAATTGATGTTTGTTGTACTTTAGGTTAACCACTTAACTGGTTTGCCCGTATACCGACGTGCATCGATTTATCGAATTTTTATAAATGTAAACAAAAAATAAACCATTCATAACGATTATAATTCAATAGTAAAAGGACTCCGAATACGTAGATAAGTCAAGTATTCGATGAATTTCCATTTGAATCAAAATAAGAAAATACTCCCAAAATAGAAGGTGTCATCTTATTAGTTAGCAGAGAAAATAAACCTATTAAAGGCTTAAAACACTGGTCCCATAACCACTGTGTTATTTTGACAGAGTTAGACGAACCCGAAATGCAGCAAAGCTTGACAGTGGGATTATTGTCGAGGAAGCGAAATGAAGAAAGCAGTGTCCATAAAGATTATATTTATTGCGGTAAAAGTACACAAGCTTGTGCTTTGAGCAAGAAATAATAGGTTAAATATTATATATATATAGTTCAAGGAAATTGACATCACCACTTGGGTAAATAAACTATAACCCGATTCGAGCCCAATCTTTCTGATAACTCGGCGATGCATCTTATACACACTAATAAGCAAATCAGCCGCATCATCTGATATCACCTCATCTCTCAAAGACACGTCTATCGATCACTCGAATGAAATTGACTGGATGTAAGAAGAAGTAGCACTGCTCACATAGAATTTAAACTCACCCGTATTTATACGAGTCGAGTTCGACAAATTTTCATAATAGGCATTGCCAACAACAAAGAACTAAACTTTGCCAGCGTGGTTCGAATCCAGTTTACTTTGAGATCATGGTTTGGAAGTGGAAAAACAACACAAGGACATACAAATGTCTAACAAGGTTCACTCTACAGGTTTGGCCTGTTATTCTAACTGATTACTTTTGAAATAGATAAATCAGAAACATTTTGATGAAGATTGAGTTAAACGTTTCGGTGACATCTAGTCTCTAAATCCTAGACCCCTATACTCTACATCAAACTTCTAGACGTTAATCAAGGTTTAAATGAAATCCATAGTAAACGTTTGTCTATCTCAATTCAAACGAACACAATGACTTCAAAATGAAGAAGGTTATATGATTATAAATTAGTTCCCAGTTTTATTAGCTAGAACGGAGATGAGTACTATTTTTTTTGAGCCTAATACATCGATTGGTCGACTGTCTGTAAATGCCTGTAAATATGATGACTTTTGGTATGGGAACTTGTTTTTAAATTGCAGTTCTATGTCAAATTTTGGTTTGAATAGATCGGAAAAATTGTCCAAAAGGCATCTTTATTATGCAGCACAAACCGTTAGTGTTCGAGATTGAAAATAAAATTCTGAGTTGATGTTACTACTTAGCTCTAAGTCCCCAATTTTTATAGGTATTCCTTTGTACCCGACTTCGGACCAAATACATCTATAGATTTACACTTTGTTGGTCTTTAAACTTGCATGTATGTTAATGTGATAACTATAAGATAAAAACAGTAAAACTTAACAAGTATATAGAGTTGAGTTTGGTTAAGGGCCATATTGGGATATATGGTAAGGAAACATCGGTTCGATATGTAAAAATGGCGGCACAGAAAGAGAGTGTGGATATCATTGTCCCCAAATCAAATGGTGTCTTAAAATGGGAATGGAGAGAAGAAATTAAGCTATAATGGTTTGACAGATGGTAATGTCCAAAAAAAGGAAGAATAAATTGCGATTTTATTCCTAATACAGAAATAAAAATAAGAAGATACCATCCAATGGTAATCCAAATTATATCAGGACATGGGAGATTCCCTGCATATTTCCAAAGATTGGGAAGAATGCAGGGAAATAAATGCATTTGTGGAGGAATCGGTACTGTTTACCACTATTTAAAAGAATGCACAGAAAGCTCCGATCATTGAAAACATCAGCAAGTTGAAAATAATGACTTGAGTTCAGTACTGATGGTACCGAGTAATCTTAGGATTCTGAAGAACATGATGACAAAAATTGTCAGTTTTTTGCCAACTGTTCGAAAGTTTGTAGAGAAGGAGGTGGTCAGTATTTGATAACATTGGGGCCAATTATCTTGAAGAGCATATCAGTTTGACAGATTCGGTCAATGTAAGGAGGGTCATTGCTGTACTCCACAGTCGGCCACAACAAATACTGTCGATACTGCAACGTTCAGTCATGGCGGGGTGGTTGGCTGTACACAAGAAAAAGTTTGATAGCTTTTGGTATGGGAACTTGTTTCTGAAATTCTGATTCTATGCCAAATTTTGCCTTGAATCAATCGGTAAAAGTATCGAAAATTCATCCTAGTTTGTTTGTTTTTTTATTATTTTTATAACTTTATTATTTTGAAACAAATAGTGATAAAAGAAAGAAAAAAGTGGAACAAACAAAAAGTGAACTTCTTAAAATAATGAATCCACGAAACAAACACTAAGAACTAAAATATGTTCTTACTATTTTAGTTCTTACTATTTATTATTACTAATTACTAAAAAACAGTAATTGAGACAGAAAATACTAACAAACCTCAGCTCATTAACTTTCTTATAAATCAATATAAAAATATTAACAAAATATGATTTGCGTCTACATAACTCTTCGGAACATTCAAATAAAACTAATAAACTTCCGATTGAAATAAAGGGGCGAATTACTGGTAGAAAAAAATGCATTCATAAATATAAAATTAAAAGAAAAATATTGAATGAAGGAATGACTTCATAAAACTTTCAAATTTTTTGTTTTGTTTTCATTATTTAGAACAATAAAAGAGAAATATCAAAAAGTGTTTGAAACTCACTTTATAAATGATTCTAACATAAAGAGATTATAAACGAGTGAGAAAATAAAATTTCTAAATTAATATTTTGCATAATGCTGTGTTTATTCTCTGCCAGTTATAAGACTTCAAGTAGGCAACGCATGTTTAGAAAGGCTGGAAAATGTTGTTCTGTTGATCATAAGTAATTGTCCCGACGAGACACATATAAACAGCTGTATTGTATTTTTTCTTATTGCGCATGCGTTTGTAGAATTTGGTGGGGTTTTTTTGGACGTAAAAAAATTCATCATTTATCATAGATTCATTCCGACATTTTTTGTTGTCTGTTCTTTCTGATGCGATTTTGCGCTTTTCTAAAATTTTATTTGCCCTTTTTTCTTTGAAGTCTTCGAAATCTAGGTATGCTGATCTTTTTTTACTATTTTATCATTTTTTTGTAAATATCCAGCATTATAATACAATACGCAATGAAACAAAAAAAACTTCAGAGACGCCAAAACGCGATTCATAGCCAAAAATGGTATGCTTGCATCTACCTTACTCAATTGTGGCAAACATAAATCAATTCCTTTCTACGCATGCGCAGCTTACTTACCGTCTTATAACTAGAGCTAGTATAAACCAGACAAAAAATCTTGCAAATAAATCAGCATTAAATGTATTCAAGCAGATTTATTCTTGAGAAATGCATATGATTAGATATTTCCTGCATTCATTTCAGTTCTTTTCGCTAATAAGAAGAAAAATTAATTGTCTAGAATGCGTATTTATTATCCAAAATTTAATTGTTATACCACTTCCATTGATAACCAAAAAAAAACATTTATGAATTTACATCAGGCATTTTATCGTTAATAACAGTTTAATGATAATATTATAAAGAAATTCAAATTTTTAGAAACTTCTTTAATACAGCAGTAATAATACACGAAAATTATATTTCTTCTTTTAAGTTAAGTGCTTCACAGGTTTTACGCCTTCCAATTAATAAATTCAACGCTCAACAAAATAATTAGTTCTCTTTCACTAGTTTGGGCTGAAACATTAGGAAAGAAACTCGTTTAGACGACGCAAAAACCTAATTAAACGTATCTATTTTTAAATTTAATGATCACAAGAGGTCGTTAAACATCCCACTAAATATGCGAAACTAAAACCCTTCTGTGCCATCCTAATCGAAATGGTTTAGTTAGCATTTAACTCTCCCAAGCAACTAGATAATTAAAAATGCAACGCTGAAGCCGATGGTTTTCTAAAGTGGACTTCGACATGCAAAAAGGCAATTCAACGAACGGTCTTTTGCTGTCACAACCGAAACTGAAAAAAAAAATGGCGGGAAAAAATAATAATGTTCTAGTTTCCGAGTGGAAGAGTTAAATTTTGTTGTTTTCCGGCTGAAAAGATTTTGTTTTTTTGTTGTAGAAAAGTAAATAAGAGATTTCTTTTAAAATCGTTTGCTGAAAAAATAAATAAATAAGTAAATGTATATAATAGCTTTTGGATGATATGCGTTACCCAATGCAGATGATATAGTATTTAGAAAAAACTGAAAATCTTTTCATAAGAAATACTTTTTTTTTAATGTTCGTAAATATTTAGAAATGATTTTTCTTTGATGCGTTCCGAATAAGTGAAAAAATGGTTTCTTGTTGTCTGCTTTCATCAATATTACATATATTTTATGTATTGTATATTCTATAAATAATATAAGAAGGGATTGTATGAAGTTCGTTGGATTGCCAGTCTAGCTCTTGTGCGACACAAATATAATGTAGAGGAGTTTTTATTCCTTTAAATAAAGTCACATATACGTCGACTAGAATAAAAAATAATTATACCCTAGTGAAGTCACTGCAATGCAGTTCCTTGATTTCGTTTAAGAAAAAAAAACATGTAGTCTATTGCTTATTGATTACTTGGTAGGTCTGCTTTTGAAAAAAATTGGAAGACGAAAATGAATAAGCTATTATTATTTAAATTTCGGGATGAAAATTTACCTTGAGATATGAAATAATAACCATTATAAGCATTATATTTTATGAAATATTACCTGCAAATATTTTTTTACATAGAAAATAAATTATTCGTCAACAATAATGAAAACTGAAAGACATTAATTTCTCTTCATATAGTTTCTATTTAGATTTTATGTCTGATACTTGTAAAAATGTATAAACCGGATGATATAGATTATGTTTGAATGGCTTTTATTAACTCAAAATATTTGAAAAAAAATCAAATAAATGTATATTACTTTTTGAAAAATAAAGCAAATATGCATACATAAAAGTCTTAATTCGAATCATGTTAAATTTTTAAAATCACTCTTATTAAATTTAAAACAGTTCAATTCCTATTCCTAAAATCACGAAGTACTGTATTACTCTTAAATTTTTCTTATTGAGATGTATACCATTTCTTCGCTAATACAAATGCAAATAAATAAATTAAATTTGGGAATGAGGAGATTTAAATTATTTCCTTAAAAAAATTAAATTAACATTTTACTGAATAAAATAAAATTGTACCTGGATAAGTCATCAAAACCTTCATAGGAATTAAAGTTGAATTTGGAAGGCAAATTCTGGAAGTGAACTTAAAGTTTTGTCCCTCGTAAATGGAAGGAAAGTTTTCAAATTACATCAGGATAAAGAAATTAGGCTAATGAATGTTTTAAATTCTATGAAAATCACTTCCAATAAAATTACCCTTAAAAATTTGCAAACTTTCCGGCCAAAAATCTTCGTTTCCCCAACGTTAAATGAGTAAGACATCAATTTTTGCCCACTCTAGTAAGGTTAGAATTAACATATTTTCGAACTGATTATTTCACACGATTCTGTTTATTTGCTTAGTGTTTAATGCAATTAAAATTAAACATAATTAACTAATCGATTTTTTGGATACGTTTTGATGTACTTTTGAATATAATAAAACAAGAATAAAGGAGATTAGAATGTTCAAATTTGTATTGCGTTACCCCAACTGGCGTTGGAAATTCCCGCATTTGCGTTTCCTCGATTAGAGTTGAAAATTTATGCATGTATAGTTTGTTGTAACTGTTGACAACTGCGTTTTCATTTTAATTAAAAATCTAAAAATTATAAATATAATACTATTGTAGCTATATAAATCTCGATCGATAAATAAAATAGACTTGGCATAATTTTAAAGAAATACGGACTTGACTTGCTGCTTTGCTTTAATTTAGGTTGTATATTGTATATAAATTATTTTTAGGTTAGTTGTATGCTTTTCTGTGTATGCGAAGTCGCGGGTAAAAGCTAGTATATATATATATATATAACGTTTAACGCTTCTCCCATGTTATCTTGTGAACAGAATAACTGGTGTAATTTCATCTGGATTTTAACTGGCTTGGGGTATGTTAGAAATGTAGAAATCTCGAACGACTTCGTAAAAGGGCCGTCTAGCTCAGAGGGGATGGAAATAATGGAGGTTGAGGATTAAATTATCATTTCGCTATAACTTTCTCAATATTGAAAATAGAAAAATAAATTCAACTTATCAATTTAATGCATCATTAAGACGAATAAGTTTTGTATTTAAGGTTTTTCGATAACTGCAATATTTTAGAAGTTAGAGACTAAAACGTGATTTTCACGCCCTATTTTTGAAGGCTTCTAACATCAACAATTTAAAAGAATATACCTTTGCCTTTCAGCTTGGCGAGAATTTTTTTTTATGAAAACAAGTACATCATCTCATAAAATGTGTATTGGAAGCTTCTGCTTGAATCTCTCTGCGTTAGTGGCACTCTCAATTCTTTTGTTCTTTGAAGCAAAAGGACAAATTCTTAGACTTCTGCGAAAAGGAAAGGAAGCCAATTTCCTCTTCCTGGTTTCGCCAACAAACACCTCACAGCGGAGAGCAAGAAATAAAGAAGTGTCGTTGCTCAGGAGGCATTAGACGGCTCAACTTTCTGTCTCGGAAACGTTTTCAGTTAGAACAGGATCGGCTTAAAGTTAAAGAACGTTACCATTTCGATTTTCAACAAACGACGACTTTCATCCTTTTTCTACTTGACTGAAACTTTTTGAGGCGCAATTAAAAGTTTGAAAGCAATCATACAGAAAAAAAATATATATATATAAAACAGGGATACTTTTGTAGTAACAAAGTTTAATTTTTTCAAAAAAATAGTAATGGTATTTACACAAATTTCTAATGATTACTATCCCTGTTAAATAATACTTATTCTATACCATATTGATAGTAGCAATTTAATAATGTCAACAACTTTGATGAGCTACATATCACAATAAGTGAAAATACTTCTTTAAATTACACACTATAAGTCTAGAAAACTCTAATTTGTTAACTATGCAAGGAAAGAGGTAAAATTAATTAAACAGAAAAAATAGCATAATTAGTCTAATCTTTGAGGTTGGAGGATTCGATAAGGTTTAATTTTTTAATATTTCCAGAATGAAAGGCAAAGAAAGGTTTGCTGTTATTGACGATATGTATAAATACCATGAGTTTTCAAATAAATTAATTAATGGAATCAGTACAATGGCTATGGTTGAGGAATTCTGTCGCAATATTTTTACATATATCTGAGGAGAAACACATAGAATGAACAGTAAAGAGAATGGTTCCTGAAAAACGCATCTATGAGATTATTCAGAAAAAAATGCTCCCTGAGAAATGCATTTATGAGATTTGTAAAGTAATGCAGAAAAAATTG
>JAOUZG010004491.1:1598877-1646449 GCA_026289955.1 Argiope argentata | reverse complement strand
AGAGCTGAGGAATCAGAGTACTCAAGGATTATAAAATCCAGAAACACACACTGAGTTGTGTATGGAATTATATATAACAATTTGAATCGATTGTTTTCAAGTAGATGGAATTTCCAATCTGACAGCGAAATATTCAAGAATTGACGAAACGGCGTTCTCAAGTTTGCTAAAATCAGACACATCTGACCGTTTTATAATAAATAACAAAGAAAACGGTTAAGGATGGCAAAGTCACATTTTCACTCTTGATTATAATGTCCTGTTTATCTTAAATCTGCTGTCCTAGATTCAAGAAAGAAAGATCCAAAATCCAAAAATGGAAGTGAATTTCTATTAGGTTAAATATAACGAAGAAATCCGATAAACCTCTTTGTTTTTATTCTTTATCAACAAATTTAGAGTCTCAAATGGTTTTTTGCGTCCAGCCATCTTCTAATATTTATCATTTATATATATAAGATACAAAATACGAATTAAAATATAAACCTTAATAAAATTTCCTGACGTAAAAATAAAGTCATGTAAGAAAAAGGAAAATTGTATTGTGCCAGCAGAAATAGCAAATGGTTTTCTGTAATATTTTTACGACGGCACCACGACAATGAATATCATTTAGAATATCAAACATATCATAAAAATATCAAACCAATATATTCAGCTTCATAGGACAAGACGGAAAATTTTCTATCTACTTACGCAGTACATTAACGATGGCATCGACCTTGTTAACATATATAAGTTAATATTTCCAATATATAAGCATAAACTAATTTTCTGATACACTTCCTGATTTTATTGTTTTATATTCAGAATAAAGCTGTGTTTATTGTTTTGCTATTCTTTTCTTATGCGTTATTTTTGTATTTAGGTATTGGCTGCCGATATTAATAGAAAGTATATAATTTTGTGGGTCTGTATAATAATAGTAGATTTGAAGTCACATATATATTCACTTTTGCAAAACATATTGTTATGTATCATCACATAATATTCTACGATCTGACAAGAATATAAATGGATTTAAACCATAAAACTGAATGACCACACAGTCTTAACAGCAACACTGGGGTTGAGTCCTAGGGGCCATCCACCGCCACGGTACAACCATTCCCGAAGGAAGTACGTGCCTATATCGATGGAAGGAGCCCACCCTACCTATTAGTGTACTCTCCAGGGTGGCGAGATCTAACCACCATACCGGAAACATCTCCTCCTCAATTCGAGATGCCTCAGGAGGTATATGGTTGTATATTACAGTTATAGTTATGAAGTGTTTTTCCTAGTCTATTCTTAGGGGTCATATCCAGCCACGGTACAACCATTCCTTAAAGAAGTGCGTCTCGAAATCGATGGAAGGAGCCCACCCCCACCTATTAATGCACTTTCCAGGGTGGCGAGATTTAACCATCATGCTGGAAACATTTAATCCTCAATCCGAGATGCCTCGGGGGTAAATGGTTGTATATTACAATTATAGTTATGAAGGGTTCTTCCTAGTCTAGTCGTAAGAGCCATATCCAGGCACAGTACAACCATTCTCGAAAGAAGTACGTCCCAACATCGATGGAAGGAACCTACCCCCACCTATTAATGTACTCTCCAGAGTGGCGGGATCCAACCACCATTCCGGAAATATCTCATGCTCAATTCGAGATGCCACAGGGGGTATATGGTTGTGCATTACAGTTATAGTTATGAAGTGCTTTTCCTAGTCTAGTCCTAAGGGCCATATCCAGCCACGTAACAACCATTCCCGAAAGAAGTGCGTGCCTATATCGATGGAAGGAGCCCATCCCCACCTATTATTGTACCTTCCAGAGTGGCGAGATCCAACCACCATGCGGGAAACATCTCATGCTCAATTCGAGATTCCATAGGGGTATATGGTTATATATTACATAATTATGAAGGGTTTTTGCTGCTGCTTAATTTCACTTTCATAAGTAGAATAAAACAACAACAAAATACAATACTATTATGAAGATAGTATATCAGGTGCTAGCATATTAGCTTCATATTTCTAATTATTCATGAGTAATTTTATATTTCCAACTCAAATTTATTTTTTCAACTCTAGGACTTTCAGTCCTAATGGCCCAAGTGTTGTGCTAATTTAATGGAATGAAATAAGTATTTCTACTTTCCTAATCTATACTGCCATAAGAACACTTAAACATAAAAATATATCTTCACAAGCCAGAAGGCTTAAAAACAGCATCTACTTTTTTTATCGCGATAATTTTTCTAAGTACCAGCAATTGCTTTAAACTGTGGTTTTCGCAGCCAAGTAACTGTAAGAACAGTTCATTTTTTTTACCGTTACACTCACAGTTTCAGAGTAATAAACCTGGAATGTATAAGGTTTAAAGATCAACGTTAAACAGAACGGAACAGCTGCTTTGCTAGCTTAGTGCATGGAATAGGTATTTTTGCTTGTGGCATTTCGGGTTTTTTATTTATTATTTTTTTTATGTTGTACGTGAAGGTTTCGTGCATGTTTTTTCTTCGTAAAAAAAGGGACAGGAAAAGCGAAGGAACTTAAGGCAGAAAAATGTCTTGTTAAGAGGTAGTAGTATTTTTAGTTCTTTTCTCCCCCCAACAGAATATTTCCCTGCAGGACATGTTGCAACAGAAGAAAATACTCTCGTAAATAAGATTTCTCGGAAGGTCATCTTTTTTGAAAATAAATGAGTTATGCTCTTCGCTACTGTTTTTTTTCTTTTAAAGTACATCCCTTAGAAATATGTTCCATATTTTCTGCTCGACTGGTATTAAACTGCTGTCAAAAATCTACAATTTTGCGGAACAGGAGTCTTCCTATGCAAATACCAAACTAAGGATTACATAAAAGAGAAAAATAGATCCTTTCATAAAAGTAAGATAATTTCTCAGAGATTAGAAAATATTTTTGATAACGTTTCGTATTTGTTGAAAAATATTAATTCTCACACAATATCAACTGTAAACAATTTCATATTACTTTCATTGTGATAACAGATTTTCGCCCAATGATCAAATAAATATGACGTACTGGGTTGGCAAGAAAGTAAAGTTTTTAGTGTGGAATAAAACTCCAATTTTCTATACAAAGAATGAACTTTAATCAGTCAAATATCTTCCATTCTGTTTGATGACCTTTTGTCATCTTTCTGGTAACTTCATGCTCCCGTCATCATAGAATTTATGGTTCCTAATAGCAAAAAACTCAACTAGATGTGATTTGAGGTCATCGTTATTGCTGAAATTTTTACCATTTAAGAAGTTTTGTAAACTGCAGAAAAAATGATAATCCTATGGTGCAAGGTCGGGGCTGTATGGGGATACGAAATCCCTTCCCAATAGTTTCGTATATGTTGCTACAGATGTGTGGCGCCTCGAATGGTCGTGGTGGAACACGATTCCTTTGAGATTTGCCAATTCTGGCCTTTTTTCTTTAATAGCTTCCTCCAATTTCACAAGTTGTTGGTAGTAAACATCTGAGTTGATCGTTCAGTTGCTTAGAAGCATCTCAAAATACACAACGCCTTTGCAATCCCTCCAGATTAACAGCATGATCTTTCTTTGATGCAACTCAGTTTTTGATATGGTTTGTGCTGGTTCATCATTCTTAGATAGTTATCTTTTACGATAAGCGTTATTGTAGATCATCCATTTTTCATTGCCAGTGATAATTCGTTTCAAAAAACGGTCGATTTCATTACGTTTGAAATTCGTATCGCAAACACTGATTCGTTGTGTTAGGTTAATTTCTTTCAATTTGTGCGGATCCCAAATATCGATCTTCTTAACAAGTCCAAGACGTTCTTATATGATTTTCAATAGTCGTGTGTGATACATTTAAATGTTTTGCAATATCTCGCACAGTTATGTGGCGATTCGATTCAATTATCACTTTCATTTTGTCATCATCAACTTCGGAAGGTTGACCAGAACTTTGGTCCTCTTTCAGTGAGAATTTTCCAGAACGAAATTATTTAAACCAATTCTGACAAGTGCGTTCTGTTAAACAATCAACAGCATAAAATTCACATATCTCTTTGTGAGCTACAGACGCTTTCTTGCCTTTATGAAAATAAAAAAGCAAAATTTGCTGAAAATGCTTATTTTTACACTCAATATTAAAACTTACCGTAAACTGACAATTGTAAACAAAATTACGCAAAATTGGTTCCCATAGCGACCTAAAGGTATCGAGTACTAAATCTTAAAGGAAAAAAAATCTAACATTGACTAAAGAATAACGAAACAAACATAACGCTAACTACTGGTGCAAACGCGAAATTATTTTTTTGTCAACCCGATATAAATGTATGACTCGATATTCTCAGTACTCCAATATGTCCTTTTAAAATTTTTAGAACTGCTAACTTTAAATTTTATTTGTTTTGCTTTCCCATACACTAAGTATATAAAAAGAGCTATTACCACTAACCAGCGGGTGACCGAGCTCCGCTCGGAGAAAACAGGTATCGAAGCTAACTCGAATATTTAAATTTTCAATTGTGATTTATCAAAACAATACATGCCATAAGAAAATTTGTGAAACCATTGGTGAAAAGATAACCGGTCAAAGTGCGCCATTGTAAACTATTCTAAACAAAGTTAGAGTTTGGAAAGGGAACTATTCTATACAAAGGTAAAGTTTGAAAAGTCATAGGAAATAAAATGTAATTGATAACAAAAAATTATACAATGAAAGAAATGGTACAAAGTGAGCAGTGTAAAGATTGAAGTGTGTTGTTCAATAATTTTGACAAATTTTGCGGCCATCTATTAGCTATAGATGGCAGCACGTTACCACTTGAAAATTTAAGTAGCCATTATGGCGAACTAATAAAGTTTGAAAATATCCTATCTGTAACTCCGAACTGCTCAACCGTAGCGCTTCAAAACCGGCGCCAATCGATTCCTCGTGGGCAAAAACCCCAGACCCCCAAGTTTACCGGAGTTTATTAATTATGGGGCGATTTTCGACTTGACAACCATTCCTCGTATTATAGTATAAGATATGCATCCTTGCTTGTTTCCTTGCTCAGTTAGTAACAAACCGATAGTTTATAGGATGCTGAATGGCTGCCTTGGCTATTAAACTTGGTGATCTTTTGGCGTCAAAAACGGAGATTCGTGAAAGCGCAATAATTCTGGTGATGTCTCTATTAGAAGTCAAGTTTTTTTTTCTCGAGATGATTCGCTTCAGTAGTCTATTATGAAAAGTTTGTAAATGATTGTATACCCGAGTGAATGGTGGTTGAATGACTTCATTCTTTGGAGTGTTATCTTCAACGAGTTCCTTCTAAGCACTTTGTGCAATTCCGATTGCATACAAACGATTTGCTGCTTGTGTGCTTCTGTGTGCTCTGTTATTTGTGCTGATTTCTGGAATTATTGTTTTTAGAACTGGATTTAACTCTGTTTTGATATCTGTACTTTTGTTTTTTTTAGAATAAAACAATATCACCATTATTGAACTTTCCGTCGTATACCCTCTGATCAATTTGTTTTTGACAATTTTGGGTTTGCAGAAGTCGAGATTTTGATTAATTTCGCGGCTTTAAATCAACTACCATTTACTCAGGTATACAATCATTTACCTACTTTTCATAATAGACCACTGACTTCAATAGAGATGAACTTGACTTATAAAAGAGTCACTTCTAATAGAGAATACAAATAGAGTCACTTCTAACAGATGAACTTAACTTCTAATAGAGACTTCGCCAAAATTCTAACAATTTCACGAATATCCTTTTTTGTCGCCAAATGATCGCTAAGTCTGAGGCCAAATGATAGATAAGGCTGCCATTACAAAGAGTGAAAAAAATATGAGAATTATTCCTGTAGCTATTAAGACTGTAGATATAAGAAAATAAGAAATTAGATGCATGAAATATAGTTAGTGTTCATTATATTAAAATTTTAATATGGAAATATATACTTTTGTAAACAATATTTCGATTTACTTATTTCTTCTATGAAAATACCCAATAAAATATCATGTTTACAAACATTACTTTAACATGATTTGGATTTGATGCTAGGAAATATAGGAAAAAATTTTATAATTAAATCCTTTATTTGCTTATATATTGTCATTTACATTGAAAAAAATATATATAAAATGTATTTGAGTTTATTCTCATGAACTTTGCCATTCATTCCAGAAAATAATAGCTAGTAACTATAACTATTAAAAAATAAATTAAAAGCAAAAGATTCTCAAACATTGTATATTTGAAATTGCATTCTATCATATCTTTAATTAAATTTAACCCCCCCCCCAAACATCCTAAACAGTTAAGTGCGTAAATCAAGTAAATAAATCGTAAAAGTTAATGAAAAATAGAACTAAGAATACCAGAAATAAATAAAGTATTAGAAGTTCTCGGTTGGCTTATTTTTTTGTTTTCTTTTCCCTCTTTCTCCCTTTTGTTCTACCTTTGTTTCGAAAAACATTTATTCCCCGAAAGCGCTTAGCTATTAATTAACACCAAACAGGCACAAGCGGTCGGACATATCCGAGTTAAAAGCACAAATGCATTACCTGATTAATAAATGGCGGCTGAACACGCAAAGGTATTCCATTTAAGTCGCCGCTTGAACGGTTCCAGAGAGGGAATTCTTTGAGAGACTACATCGCCTGAAAGCGAAGCGAATCCAATGGGTCTTTTATCATCGCGCACTTCAATATTTGGAAACTTCAACTTCGCGCACTTCAATATTTGGAATACTAAAAAAATAGTTGTTGTATGCACTTGCATACTGCCAAGAAACATTTAATTGTATAATCCATAGTGATCAGAGAAATAGATGGACTATCATAAATAAATAACAGGAAATAAAGGTAAATAACATTGAGAAATGAAATAAATTTCATTTCGTGAAAAAATTCTTACTAAAATAACACAGAAACCGCTCCTTTTCTAATTAGGTTCACCACTACCATAAAGCTATTTTTATTTCTAGAATACCATAGTTTATTTGTTGATTAAGATTAGTTTAGTTTAGTTTAATTATTTTAACGTCCCGTTGTAACTCAACACTAGGGCTATTTTGGAAAGGACCTCGTAATTTTGAACAGTGATCAAATAAAGAAGACGACACCTGAGCTGGCACCTTATTTACACACCACACTAGTGGAAGGACTCATGGTCTTGACGGATTTAATGCTCACCAGACCTTTTTACACGACGGTTCTTCAGTGGAATCCAGTCTGGATGAAAACATTGTTACGTTTTTTAGCGTAGCGGGTTCGAATTGAATGGACTTTACTTGAGAACAGCAAAAACGAATTTATTTACAACTACTTGCAGATATTTACAGGATGACTTGATAAAGTAAAACTTCAGATAAACACAAACCAACAGTCAACAGTCACTTACAGCCTAAATGCAAGACTTACGCACAATAAAAACAGATTACAAAAGAGCTATCGTATAGCACAGTAAACAGTAAGTCACAGAGAGGTCGTTAATACAACGTTAACATCTCACTAATAATAAGCAGGAAATGTAATCCGCTAGTCCAGCGAGACGCATCTCTTTCGAGAGAGAGGAACTGCCGTTTGCGGCAGCCCGTCCTTTATATAGCCGGGCGAGAGAGACGCGAAGCTTCGGAAATCACCGCGAGCGATCCAGCGGCTACCATACTATTCCTTTCGTCCAACCAACCCGGCTGGCGCCAAGCTCTTTGACGCCGTCGCCAATCGTTATCCCTTCCGTGCTTTAAGAGGTGTTTGCCCGCTTGTAACAATATACATATTAAAAACTGTTATATATTAAAAATATATAGTGTAAAGGTGCATTGACGACAACCTTTGTATATTAACAAAAGGTTATCCTGAAACATCTTTTTAGAACCAGTGGGAATGGTTTATCCCAGAAGTTTTCTAATCCTAAGCTCAGATTTTTCTCCCAATATCATACCAAGGGGAGGACGTTTGTCCCCAACAGATTTAACTTACAACAGGCCCCCTTACAAGACGGTTTTTCGGTGAAATTGGGTCTTGAATATGAAACTCTACAGCTCGCAGACCTAACCACCAGGCACCCTTGGGCTCTGTTGATTAAGAAGAGGTATGATTCCTACCCCATGCATTTTAATACTCATTGATCTATTTTATTTCTTATGAAATTGTCCCGTCGTAATATTAGAACTTTATTACCTAACTCTATTATTTTAGACATTATGTTCATAGTCCCTTCCGGAGGGCACATATGACACAGGGATAAGAAACTTCCGGAATGCTAGTTGGTTCTCTCTTCTCCGGTCGAAGAAAATTCTGCGGTCTGTTAGCCTCTACTGGTGACTACTTTAGAGAGACAACTCCCCCCCCCCTAATAAAAATGGCGTGGAATCAGCTATCCCTACTGATGACGAAGCGTGCATCCTTTAGAACGGATAGAGTCGAGACCTGTGACGCCCCTTATAAAAATGATGTAGAGTTTGCTATCCCCTGCTTAAAACTAAACTTACCTCTTTCAGAAGGAAATGTACGGAGATTAGTGATATACATTACAAATCGATCTTAGTTTTAGCTAAAGTTGTTACAACCACGCGGTCATTCAGAATTTTCCTTATGTCATCAAGTCTGGTCGACTAGCCCACAAACATGTGTAATTACAAAGAAATATTTTTTATACTTATGTTCATATAAAAGTTGGCGATGCATCAAAAATTTGAAAAGTATTTTTATCATGTCACAACATGATGTTATTTAGGGAATGAAGTTTGTGGCGTTAACAATAATCCGTAGGAGAAAAATTGAAATTTCATTATCTTTACGAGCATCTAAAAAAAATCAGCTTTTAATAACGCGTTGCCATTGCATTTACAAAAGATGCAATTTTTTAAAAAAGTTGTTGACTACAGCCAATAAAACCTATAAAAAATGTCATTTTGAGCGCGTGATAATACGAAATGAAATAAATAGAAAATATGACATTTTTTTAAAAAACAATAAATGCGAGACAAAGTTTTTGGGATCGTTTGCAATACTAAAGTGACTCATTCAATGAAGTGATTAAAATGAATGACGATGATGTCGTGTCTTCATTTTACCCCGTAAAGAGGGGTGCAGTAGCTTCTGAGGGTGTGGACCCCTGAACTCCCGAATTCAGACTTCTAGCTCATATGAGGATGAATCACACACACACACACATACGCTTGCACAGCCCCTTTTTACAGGAGGGGGAGGCACATTCACACATCTAATAGATAGAACACAGAAGAACAACCATGATCGAGCCGTGACTCGAACACAGGACTCACAGAACACGAGGAAGCAGCGCTACCTCTGTTCCTGAAAGCCGGCGAATAAAATGAATAAAAATAAAATTTAACTTGCACGAGCACCTGGTGCTTGGCTGTTCAATAAATTATGTTTTAATATGATACATTAAAATGCGCATAGCAGATTTCATTTTAATCTTTTTTTTGTAAATGCAATACTTTTAATTTATATATAAGAACTCAAAAACTGCGTCTAGTATGATCTCGTAACCATTTTTTCTTATATATATAATATAAAACAACTACTATTTTTTTAAAAAAATATTCTTATAATTTTTCAAAGGGTTCTATAATTTAATGATATAATGCAAAGCAATGACTATTGGAAAGGGTTTCCTAAAAAAAGAGTGAGGTTTTACGAAAATATGTATGCAACTCAATTTTTTTATACTGAACATTTAAAAATGCCCGTTAATCACAAAATATCACACAGGGCTTATAAAAGTAGACAACACATTTCATAAGAAAATCACATACAGAATAGCTACTCAAGCATCACATTCTCTTGTACAGCCATTTTTGATACAAAGGGGTCACATTCAAACATATCACAGATAGTAAAAGGGCCGGGATGGCCTGGTTGGTAGATCGTTGGACTCAGACTCCTTAGGTTACGACTCAAAACACACCGGCCAAAAGATTCCCCGAGTGTATGGTGGCTGGCGCTCGTAAAATCTGTTCGTGGTGGCAAAATCCTCCATGTCGAGAGTAATATCACTGGAGGTACTGGGTCAGAGGTGATCGTTCTCTGTTCCAGGTCTAAATTACGATCTGGGATGAATGAATGAATTTGCATGAATGAAGTCCGCCCCCTAAATAGGAGTGTGACGCGTGTGTGTATCTAAGTCGTACTCTTGGCCCTAGATGGCGTACTTGTAAAACAAAGAGACGCAATTCTTAGGCTTAAAATCTGCTGATCGTATCAGCGTGGCTTATCCAGGGCAAGTGCCATTAGTCACAACACAACACAACACACAGACAGAACAGAAAAAGAACAACCATGCTCGAACCGAGGTTTCCAGATTACAGGGAAGGTAACCCTTGTACCAGGACGTCGGTTTTTTTTTCAGAATTAAAAAAACTATTTTAATTTTAAGTTCTGCTATTGAACGAAATTGCATTTGCATCGGAAATGATACAAAGGCACTCTAAGTTTTTATCTTTGGTAAAAAGAATTACTGAATATCGCCGACAGGCCTAAAGGCGTCTGAACCCCATCATTTTCTTTGCCAACATTGTAACTTCCAATTCACGCGTCTCAATATCCGGTGCTCCAAAAAATTCGTTTAAATCTCTCGTACACAGAGATTTAAACTCTGTACGGAAATCGCTTTGTGTTTGGATTGGAAAGTCATATCCGCAATTACCTTTCTATTTTGATTGTAAAAAAATAACAGCGCTAGCTATCTTCATCATTATATTTCAGCTTAAAATCGATCAGAAATGTTTAATGCTCTCTATTAGGAAGGCAAGTATGAAAAAGATCTACGAGAAATGCTTATTTTTCTGGAGTCGAAAATTGGAATGATGAAGATGTGAATTGGGTTATTATTTCCGTAAATCGATTCTTGTGATCTGTCAAGAGGCTGTTACAAACCCTAGTAATCATAAACGTGTTTTAAAGGGGAATTGTCACTGATTTTGCCTTTCATATTTATTGTTGAAAAAAATCAGTGGCAGTGGTCTCCCAAAAACTGTCGCGCGTGTTATTTAATAAAGTTGGTGATCCTCATCCCTTATGTATGGCTGCTAATGTTTTTATTTGTATTGGCAGTAGTTCAAAATGGTGATCCTTGCCATGAATCTAGCATTTTCTGAATCTGCACTGTGGCCATATTTTGGAGATTAACCACTTAACTGGTTTAATTTCTTTACTATCTAATAAAATAACGTCTCCTTTTTTGAGAATATTTTTTTTAAGTTTTGATTCGAATGGAAATCTAAAGAATACTTGACTTATCTATGTATAGGAAGTAATTTTAATATTCAATTATAATAGTTATAAATCCTTCAGCCGGCTTTCTGGCACAGAGGTAGCGCGTCTCCCTCGTGTTCTGGGAGTCCGAGGTTCGAGTCCTTGTTCCTGCACGGTTGTTCTTCTGTGTGCTATCTGTGAGATGTGTAACTGTTCCCCCCATGTAAAGAGGGGCTGTGCAAGCAGATGTGGTGAGTGTGTAGCTAAGTCGTACTCTTGGCCCTAATTGGCGCATCTTCAAAAGCCAGAGACGCTCCTTTCGGCTTAAATCTGCTGCTGTATCAGTGGGGAAGAGGGCTTGCCTATAGGCAAGAGCCATAAGTAACAACACCAACATAAATGCAGTTTTAGCTTACAACTATCAAAATTTGATAAATCGATGCACGAATGGCACTCGGGCAAAACAGTTAAGTGGTTAATCACTATTATGTGGTTCATACACATGTACATGGGAACTAAATTCAGAAACTTATTCTAGCTGATTAAATTGAAATTTTGACTTAGAACTATAATTGTAATCATTGCAGTTTTAAGTTAACGGATTTGCTCGCCTGTTCATATTGACAAATATTCAACGTTCTTGATGAATTATGAGTAAAGATAAAAGTATGAATGTATACATGATGTATATCTATTTACATGACATATACATTTATAGTATTTACACCATCATTTGTAGATGCTATAAATGTGCACCATATTTTATTTATTTAGCTCTTTAGGATTTATATTTTCAATTTAGTATACTTACAACAATGGATTAATGGTACCTCTTAATGGATTGTTCCAATTTTGAGAGAAAAATCACAAATTTCGAATGGCATCCATGCACAAAAATTCCTTCGTTTATTCCTTTATTTATCTTTAAAGACAAGAATCTTCGACCGATGTTATTCCATGTAAGGATTTTTCGGAATCAGAGAAGCCTGAAGCTAGGATATTCGTCAAAATATCAAGTTCGAATATTTTTCGAGTACTCTTTGTGTATATCGCAAAAACTGAAAAAATGATAATCACCGATTCTAAAATAATAAAAAAATATGAGGTATAACATCTATATTTTACGTTTTAAAACGCGATTCCATCGAAGAACCGTCGTGTAAAGGGTATGTTTCACTTCAAAACTGTCAGGTCGAACATCCTCCCGCTGGTGTGGTGTGGTGTAGTGGGGAAAAGTGGGTGCCAAGCTCAAGTGTCATTCTCGTCATCATTAAAAATTACTTCCGTCCCATAACAACCCTAGTGTTGAGTTACAACTTGACATTAAAATAATTAAACTAAACTAGAATAAAAAATAGCCTTATGGTACTGCTGAACGTTATTAGAAAGGGATTAGAACGGATTTGGTGTTATTTTAGTCATGATTTTTTCACGATGGCTCAGGTACCGTCCGCGTCATCATTCAAAATTACGAGGTTCGTTCTAAAAAAGTCGTAGTGTTGTGGGTTGTTAATGTAGTTAAAGGCAAAAACTAAACTATAAACTGGAAATGCTCTATTTTTATGAATAATTTTGAAAATTACCGAACAGCTCAAAAGGATATACAAGACGATAATTTTTTTGCAAACCTGTTTTAATAATCCTATCACCTAGGATTTCCAAATCGCATTTTACAATTATCACCTTCGATTATTTCGTACATGTGTTTAGTGGTTATAAATATTTCGATCTTATGCACACACACACACACACACACACACACACACACACACACACACACACACACACACACACACACACACACACACACACACACACACACACACACACACACACACACACACACACACACACACACACACAATAAACTAAACCCAGTCCTGCATATTTGCGCTACGGTAATATAAAAGGTAGGAAAATCCGACGCATATCTGGGCCAATGGCACAAATGGGTTAAGGCTACGTCGTCAGCGTCGCAGTAAAGTCTCCGCCATTCCTCACGGATTTCGAAATTACGAAATCCCCGTCTTTGCTTTAATGTCGTCCTTGGAGAGGAAGCAAAGAGAATTTCGGAACTAAAGCTTTCCGCCTGACGAATGATGCAGTCTTTTGTGCATTTGTAAATGTTCAATGCATTTAACAAAAGGGACTAAGTGCAGCGACATGTGCTTAGCCTCAAATGTGTTTACAGATATTTCCTTGCCGATAATTTTCATCTTTTAGGATCTCCAATTTGCTTTTCTGCTGATATTTGAACGAACGACATTCGTAGATGGAATATTATTTTGCTATAAAATAACATTCTGATAGTTTGGGTTACAAATAGCACTTTACAACTAATGTACTAATTTTTATTTTTGTTACCAAGTTGAATCGTTTTTTTTTCCTTCGCGATCGCAGCCAATAATATTATTACACTAAAATAAATTTTATATCATTTTAGAATTAAAAAAAAATTGTCTTTTTAAAACCCTTTTAATTTAAAGTTCCTTTAAACACTATTTAACAATTTTATGAATCGATACCTTGATGAATTACATACCAAATTTACCAAGAATTTTTATTTGCAGATTTACAGATAGGGTTACAAATTTACAGAATTACACCAAGCTGTATTACATGCCAAAAGCAATCCTAAATCGCCCTAACAAATAATTCCTTATAAATATAAGGTGTTTCTATTATTTTGATAGCCACCTGTATTTCAGCATAAATTGGAATAATTCAGAATAATTATATTCATATTCATTTCAACATAATTCAGATTATATAAATGAACAAATTATTTAAATTGCCAATAACTACCCAAAACATCACAACCGGTTGATTTTAGGGAAGGTAGGGGGGTACAATTCAGTGGGATCGAAAGTCTTACTGAGCTGTAACTCTATACTGGCATATTTGTAAAGGTAGACAATTTAAAAGTCAGTCATTTACCATTAATCTTCGGACTCTGAAGGACATGATGTCTAAAATTGCCAGTTTTTTCCCAACTATTTGAAAGCTTGTAGAGCAGGAAGTGGTCAGTTTATGACCACTTTGGGGTCAAGTATCTTGAAGAGAATATTAGTGTGACAGATTCGGTCAATGCAAGGGTGAATATTGCTACAGCTCACAGTCGGCCACAACAAATTCTGTCGATACTGCTACGTTCAGTGGTGGCGGGGTGGTCGGCTGTACAGAAGAAGAAGTCATTTACCATTTTCCGGCGCCATTTGTAAATCAGGTAATTAGGACTTGACATGCATAGAAGTTATATCTATTTGTTCATATATGAATATGATTTAAATAAAAGATCTTCCCTTTATAAATATTAATTATTATAAAACTAAAAGAAATCACTTAAAAATAACTATTTAAGCCATCTGAAGTTAATGAAGATGAAACCAATATTCAAATAATAAGAATTGGGGTAAATAAAAATTTCACCAAAGATCCATACCTCGGCTTTCAAGTTTGAATTTCGACGTTTTAGCAATTGTGACTAACGCCACTAGCAATCCAATATGACGATTTTTATTTTGTTTGTCCCATATATATTGTTTTTTATTAATTTTTTGTAAAATCTTCCACTATTTAGTTACAAAAAATGAAAACATCCCAAGGAACTTTAATCATTAATTAACACTAGAACTACGAAGATTAACCATATACCTATTTCTACCAATCGGTCATTTTGACCTGTTTGTTTGTTTAAGGTAAAAAATAGTAGAATTCAAAAAATAAAACTATAAACTCATAAGATAATTTTAAAGAAAATTAAATTTATTTCATTCAACTATTGTAATTACAAATAAATAATTACAAACAGTTCCATCATAAGCAAATTCAGTTTGTTACTTTTTACTCTCATCGGAATATGACGGCAATCTTACACTTTTTCTTTTACGCACCTCGAATATGTTCTCTTCTTCACTATCGCTGTCTAAGGACTCATAGACTTTCCCTTTCTCAAACTGGACCTCTGAAGTATTTGTTGATTTACAGTCTACTTCGGGTATATCTTCGCATATATTTGCTATATCTCCAAGAAATTTTTTTTTTCGAACGTCTCGGCATTTTCAGGGTAAAAACTTCTAATTGAAAAATCTTAACATTTTATTTCCCCTTCTAATAATGAAAAAAAAATATTCAATCACAAACCACTTACAATGTGTGAAGAATAATGTGAGATTCTAAATTGAAATTCTATATAGGTTGCGATTTCTGATAACTTATCAGTACAGAGGTTACAGACGGACTGTAGAAAGTGTCTTCATATTATAGATTTAATATTTACCAATATATTACATATACTTAATCTATAGAAAACTTTCCATATAAACATAAAAAATTCCGGGAATACACAACTTGTATTCATGATATTTTCATGACCGATCAAAATGACCGGTTCATATATTTAGGTATAACACATTGTTATTTCTGAAAATTAGAAGCGTAAGAACAAAATAATTTATAATATTATTCTATACATAAATTTAATAAAAATCATGACATTATCAAAAAATCTATATTAATAAAAATGCAACTCGAAATGCGTTGCTAAGCTCAAAACTGGAGAACGGCTTGACCGATTCGGATAATTTTTTAAAAATATTTTCGTTAAGGTACGAGAATGGTTCTTATGGAGAGAAAAAAATTGAAAAAACTGCGTGAAAAATAGTTAAAATGACACTTTTCTTACTTTCTCGCCAAAAATTTTTATTTCCTTCCCCCACACCAACTGAGTTAGATAGCAGGAAGCAATAAATTATGATTTGTTTAGAAAGAAATACGCGAAGTCAGTTGGTTTTCATTCATAGATAACGGGATGTTTAAAAAAGAAAGAAAATAGTTGCTTTTATTATTAGTCGGTATGAATATTTAATCTATGCCTGCTCGAAATAAAGTCCAGGCAGGGAAGAAAAAAAACAATAATAAAAGGAAAAAAGGGTTTGTAGAAAGAAAAGTAATGAAGAAAAAAAAAGGGATAGAAAAGAAAAGAAGGGTGTGTGTGTCACCATTATTTCGTCTGTGCGAGGCATTTTCCAAGCTGTTTTTAAACTTCCGCATCTCTTGAAAACCAATTGTGTCTTTATTTGATTAGTGTGTTTACATTTATGAAAATTTGAATCTCATTATTCTATAAAAACAGAATTTTAGACCTTTCCCTCCACCATTTAAGTAAATTATCAATTCCGGGACAATCATTGCTCGGATAGAAAGAGAAAGATGAGTAGTACAGTGAACAGATCATCTGAAGAAAATAATACTATAAATGAATTATATGATTATCAAAATTTGTTTGGTTTAAAAATATTTTGGTGAAAAACCTGTTATGAGACACAGCCATATAAAATATTATTGGATATTAATACTGGCGAACCGACTGGTCGCCAAAGGCGGCTAGTATTAAATAAAACTGAAAGGCGAAATAGTATAAATAAATGATGCAACCGGTCATTTTGACCGGTTCGTAGTTCTAGTGTTAACTAAAAATGCACAAAAGTGATTGGACGTTTCATAATTAAAAGTATCAAGATGCCTTAAAGATATTCCGAGTTTCCCCCTCTGCTCAATGAAAAGATACAATTCTTCCCACATCGCCCTGAAGCCACTAAATCTAATCTCGCTTCGTTTCTCACACGCGCCTCAATATCCGGTGCACCAAAAGTTGGTTTAGAACTTCTGCAGACATGGCCGGAATAGTACCGGTGTCCAAACAAAAAATAAAAGAAAAAAGAATCCCGCACTGGAATTGCTACGTGTTTGAGTTACAGCTTCATATCCGCATTTATCCTGGTATGTTGAATGTCATAAGGCGCTGATGATCCCCGCTAGGACCATTTTCTGCCATTTCATCTCCACTTATAGTTTCGCAGAATCTTATAAACCTGCGATGTTGCTGGGAGAATCGGTATTAGGGAGATGGCTGATGAGGATGTGTGGGAAATGTTTATTTTTATTCAGGAAAAGGAAAAACTGGGAAAGCCAGCAGACGTGACAGGAAATGATTGTTTACATGGGCTAATTTTTTTTCTGCTGCTCCTGAAGAAGATATTACAGTTTCCCCAGACATCAATCTGGGTTTATGGGAGATTGTTGAAGATGAGTGTTTCAAAGGGCATCCACTGAATACAAATAAGAGTTGTTATTGGTGTTTTATTTCAAATATATGACCTACTCTTCTCTTTGAATAAATAAGGAGGCGTTGAAGTTGAAAATGAAAAATTGGAGAAGGAATAAACAGGCGGTTAAATTCGATTACGGTTTTAGAATTATGGCATCCTGTTCGAATTCCTTTTCTTGCCTAGAGCTTTGCGTTTATTTATAAATGAAAAAAAGGAGAAGAATCAACTGACTTGTAAATTCGATTGAGCTTTTAGAATTATTACATCCTGTTTTAGAATCCTTTTTGTAGTTTTGCTTTTATTCGAATCAGAGACTAATTTTCAACTAGGAAATCTAGACATTCGCCTTGGGCTTCTGGGTAAGGAAGTCGGCACGCAAGGGGTAATTAATTATAATTGGCGCCAAAGAAGTAACTAATTGACAAGAAGCGAGTCAATTAATTAGTGTTATTAAACAAAAAATTAAATTCATAAAAAATACAAGTATTTTGAGCTGTACAATTTCAAAGTTATAAAATCAAAATTTTGAATTATTCAAATCGGTTATATGAGTATATGTAAATATGTTTTTATAATATTGTTACAAAGTTGTGATAGTGCTTTTCTGCATGGTTGGTTTGGTCACAGGAAAGTTCCTTTGTCATCAGCCATCTATGGTGCTGATAGAGTACGTGTCGGTAATTTCAGAGCTTGTCGACAAATTTGGCGATCATGTGGCAACTTTTCCAACAAATTAATTATTGTCGGTGGTTGTGGTTGGCCCTAGTACCGAACTCCGAATCTAAAGGTTAGTAGCCGAGTAACATAACGATCAAGTCAAAAGTCGACTTTGACTCGAACGATGTTATCTGGCTTATATAGCATTCACCACATACTCTCCCACCAGTGAGTCGGTGGTTAGACGAGTGATACAAATGTGAGTTTTTGTTGGTGATGTTAACAACTGTCATATTTAATGTGCATCTAGGTCTTTGAGTTACCGATAGAGGGCACCACGACAGTTGAACGAAGCTAAGTGCGAAGGTTGCGTTAACCAAGGTCGGTCGCTGAGTTACCATTGTCAGTGATAGCGGTTTTCGCTAGGCCCGAACTCGTAATCTAAAGGTTGGTAGCCGAGTAACATGACGATCAAACCAAAAGTCGACTTCGACTCGAGCGATGTTGTCTGGCTTATATAGCATTCGCCACAATATTATTGGAAACTTCGAGAAAATTAGCGATTAATCAATTGGAACCAAGGTACACCTAATTGTTCCAGAACCTTCTTTGCCCCCTTCTTGAGGACTATAAAAGTTGGTAGTCTAAAACTGCAGTAGAGTATCAAGTAAACTAGACGATAACTAAGCAAGGGTGGCATCACTCAACGAAAAACAGCATTGTGTGGAGTTGAAGTGATTGCTGAACAGAGCTGTGCATCTAGTCCTGCTGTCTATTGTGGAAGCAACATCGTGTCGTGTAGGGAGTAGCCAGTCGTGTAGTACTGAGTCGGCTGTTGGATGCTACTAAAACGAAGAGACAGTGAAGATTTTCAGGCGTTAAGAGAGATCTTAAGGTAAAGCAGCATAGATTCCATCCTCCTGCTGAAGTCTGCCTGGTCGCTTTGTGTGCTGTATTCGATTGCTATTTGTGGGCTTTTGTTTACTGCACTGTACTGTTGTGTGTTGTCTGTGATCGTCACAACTGTATATATTTATCAATATTTATTTGTCATTTTAGTGTTTGTGTCTTCGTGTTTAATTAAAGTCATCGTCTTTTATTATTGAGGCCTGCTGATTCTTCTCACACCAAACACCAACTACAAATGGACTCTGTGACTTTACGGACTTAGTGGAATTGCAGTTCTCTATTTTAGTTTTAAATGGGCAATTCTTGGATATAAATAAATTAATAAACATGATTTTACAGATCATACAAAAGTATCATAGATGGAGTAATGGCTAGATATTCGGAATCATATATTTTTTTCTCAAGTTTGATTCCACGTTTGCATTTGAATGAGATCTTGTTTATAATATGTGGTGAACTCTATATAAGCCAGATAACATCCCTCGGACAGAAGGGTCCCTTTTGCACGATTAGTGTATTACTCGGTTACTAAGCTTAAGATTGGGAGCTCGGGCCTAGCGCTATCCGCTGTCGCTTCAAATATTAAATATACCCTAGGAAAGGGCATTAATTGCGATTTTACAAGAGAAAAGGTGTCTCCAAGGTACATATGAATCTGGAGAATAATTAAACAGCTTTCACTCTTAAAAGTTTCTTGTTAAATGAAAAGATATCTCTGCTAATAATACAGAAAAATGTGTGTGTTGTTCTTTACAATACATACCTTATATTATATTATATATATAGCCCATTTGTCCTGAAATCTAATTTGAGAACGATAGCCAAATTAGCATTTTTTTTATATAAGTGTAATAATAATGTCTTTTGAAAATTCAAAAACATTATAAAATATAAAAATTTACATTTATTTACAGTACCTTAAAGAGCCAAGTCCGGTATTCTAAATATTTGTAGCATAACAAAATTTATAAGGTGAAAATATATAATTTGCACAGAAATAATTAAAATTTATAGTTAGAAAAATAGCATAATGAATTTAAAAAATGAATGGATTTAAAATTCCTTTACATTTATTAAAAAGCATAAATAAATTCGAATTTTAAGAATTTTAATTCCATTTTAATCGGATCGCAATCTGCATGATACAAACGAATTGCTTTGATAATTCTACGACTTTTTAATTTTTTTTGAAAGATCTATATTAAAGCATTATTTACGTATTTATTAGACTTTAAATTAATCATTTTTATTTATATTTATCTAATATATGTAACACAAATGGATTTGATCGTATTTATTTTCAAAATAATTTCAAACCTTTTTTTTTTCATACCATCTTTCGTGGATTCATAGTAGATGAGAAAAGACTTAAAATTTATCAAGAATTTCCTAAACTTTACTGTAACCATTTTTTAAAATGTGAAACCATTAAATATTTTTTGTAATTATATCAACAACAGAAATTTGGTAACAATTATTATTATAGGTAATTAAAGATAAATATGTTCGTTATCCTATTCATTCAGCACAAAAATGTAGAATTTGAATATGTCTGCATTTTCTCCAATTCTTTCGACTAATGAAATCCAATTTAAAGACATCAATTTGCAGTAACATTGAATGAAGCAAGTCTGAAATTTAATCAATTTACCAGCAGTTATTCTTTTGGATAAAAGAATATGTACTGCATTACATACATTAGTTTAGTATGTTGCGTTGCTTAGGTTTTGAAACAAATAGAAGTTTTCTCTGAATGCTTCCTTATCGATCTGCATGTCACTGTAATCGATTGGTTCACTAAACATTGCATATGACAGAAAACAAATGGTTTTTCATTATAACTTTGCTCTTCCTAGAAACCATTTTGTATACTCCAAAGACAATCTGAAAAGAAATATAATTTTGGTTTTTTTTTAAATTCAAAGATAAAAGAAAGCTGATAAAATTGACTAATTTCGGAAGAGCTCAAGATATCATTATGTTTAGATTCGTAATTATGTAGACGCATGATGGCATAATTTTAGAATGCTTCGAGGATATTACAAGAGTAAAAAGGATGAAATATCGATTTACATTTTAAAACAGTACAATTAGATATCAGGAGCTATTTTTGTCTTGTGATTGTCGCGTCCTTATATTGAACTCTTTAATTATGATGTTTTTTTTAATTAAAATTCTTTTCCATTGAAGGAATGTGTTATAAGTTTCAATCGCCAATGGAATACTTGTCTGTTTACTTAAACAACAAAAATTTTAAAATCCATCTTCAATATCCAATTATCTCAATTATCCGTTACATCTTAAATTATCCACTACTTAAGGGACTGAGAGCCAAATTCTTATTATTAGCATTAGAATTTCTCTTGAAAAGGGAATTCGAAAAAATCAGTGTCATAATAACAGCTTTTTATCATGTCAAAACATGATGTTGTTTTTGGGAATGAGGTTTGTGGCATCAACAAAAATCCGAGGGCGAAAAAGAAAAGTTTCATTATCTGCACAAGCATCTAAAAAATTAGCTTTTAATAACGCGTTACCATTGTATATATAAAATCTCTGATTTAAAACAATAATTAAATGACTACAGCCAATAAAACCTAGAAAAAGGTCATTTTGAGCACGCGATTGTATGAAATGAAATAAATAGGAAATGAGATATTTTTTTTAACAATAAATGAGAGGAAAAGTTTTTTGGATCGTTTTCAATACTTTCAAATGACTTTTGTGAAAAGCTTTAAGCCAAATTCATATTTTTTCAATTACTTTCCTATTTTTTCACACACGATATTCTTGTTTGTTTTTTTTCTTTGATTAAAATGTGTATAATTAAGTATGAGATACTTTTGAAGTTTAAACATACTTAAAAAATTTTTGGCTTATGCCGAATTTTTATTTGTAAAATATTTTTAAAAAATTATAAAAATATCGACTGATAATTCAATTTATCAATTCCAATATTATATTTTAAACTTATCATGCACATATTTTATCTTACAATCAAAAATAAATTGAAGGAGTTTAACTTGCGACATGAATATGAATGTTACTTTATTTCCATTTTACATGCGTATCCCTAAATCGATATTGAATAATACGTAAGAAAAGATTAAATGTTTCTTTTAAAAAAAGTATCACTGAAATTTAAAAAGCTTTTGAAACCCTTTCTTTTATAGACAGCAAAAAGAAAATCTTCAAAATAATTCCTTTTCAATGATAGCAGGAAACATTTCAGGCCATTCCCCGCAACTCAAGCACTGATTAAATCCTGGAAGTATTTATTTCCCGACAAAGCACTCCCGCTCTCTAATTAATTGGTCCCCCTCCACCCGAGTATCTCTTCCAATTAATACAATAAATATTTATTCGCGATCTCCTCAGTCAACAGAACAGCCCATCAGTCCAATAACGGCGGGAGGCGTGTGAGGAAATTTCCGAAAAGCGAATCGTAATAAACGCCATTGTTTCATTTTCAAACTTTCCCACAGAGGAGGAGCATCATTTTACCTTGAGCAACGGAGCCGATGAGGACTTTTTTAATTTGAATTCCCGGATGTCCGGAAGCTGTGTTGTGAGCGTCGAGTCGGATACTGGTATTAGTTTTGTCTCGATGGCGCGGGTCCAAATTGGATCCGGATGCGAGAAATGAAATGTTTGCTGATAATCTGGGAACTTGTGGTATTGCTTTGGGAGGGTAAATGTCAAATGGTGAAACGGAGGGCGGTTGTTGGCTTTTATAGACTTAATAGACGCAGAAAGGAATTGTTTTTTATGGTTTATTATTTTTATCCGTTAGACATCGATTAATCATCTTTAACCAGCTAACAGTTTCGATTTCTTTAGAAAAAGTGTCATAAGCATTCTATATATTCAAAGTGTCATATATTCATATATATCCAAAGTGTCATATATTTATATATATCCAAAGTGTCATATATTTATATATATTCAAAGAGTCATATATTCATATATATTCAAATTTCCATATATTCATATATATTCTAAGAGTCATATATTCATATATATTTAAAGAGTCATACATTCATATGCACTGAAGTGACAAAAGTCATAGGATAGCAATATGCAAATATACGGATGGCAGTAGTATCTCAGCGAAAAAGTATAAATGCGCAGTTCCTTTACCAGAGCTTTCATTTGTGTTCAAGTTATTCATGTGAACAGGGTTTTCGTGATTTATGGCGGCACGACTATAATTAACAGACTTTGAACGTGGAATGCTAGTTGGAGCTAGACGCATGGGTCATTCCATTGCGGATATCGTTAGTGAATTCAACATTCCGAGATCCACAGCACCAAGAGTGTGCCGAGAGTATTAAATTTCAGGCATCACATTACATCATGGACAGCGCAGTGGGTGACCACCTACACTTAACGACCGAGACCGCCGACGTCTGTGTAGAATGGTCAATGTTAATAGACAAGCAACACTTCGTCAAATAACTGCGGGAATCAATGTGGGACGTACGAGGGACGTGTCCGATAGGACTGTGCTGCGAAATTTGTCTTCCTTGGGCTATGACAGCAGAAGACCGACTCGAGTGCCTTTACTGACAGCACGACATCGCCTGCAGCGATTCTCCTGGGCTCGTGAGCAAGTCGACTGGTCCCTAGACCAGTGGAAAACCGTGGCGTGGTCAGATGAGTTACGATTTCAGTTGTTACGAGCTGATGGTAAAGTTCGAGTGTGGCGCAGACCCTACGAATCCATGGACCCAAACTGTCAGCAAGGCACTGTTCAAGCTGGTGGTGGCTACATAATGGTGTGGGCTGTTTTTACATGGCATGTACTCGGTCCTCTGGTGCAACAGAACCCGATCATTGACTGGAATTTAGCTGGAGGTAAAAATCATTTAGCTGAAGGATGTTTTTTTATTTATCATTTTTAGATATAAATTGACAAATATATAGAAATAATTTCAGAAGCATTCTTTAACGAATATCCATAAAAATCTTGAGGTTTAGGATTTTATCCAATATAAATTTTCTACATGTTATCAAGTTAATTATAAAAAATATTATTTATAGTAGCTACTTTATTGTAATTTGCGTTGAACTAAAGATGATTTTTAAGAAGTTTTAACTAGCCATATTTTATTAAAAATTAAATGTAATAATTTTTAATAAAATATGGCTAGTTAACATATCTTCAATAATTTTAAAGCAAGTCATTCCACAAAATCTGTTTTAAAACTATTTTAAAATTTACAAAAAGTTATTTTGCTGTGATATAAACTCCATTTCCCCACATCTTCTTTCCCAGTTTTGATTAGTTTTTAGAAATATATAGATTTTGCAACAATACGTTTTATCTTTTCAGGAACTGCTTATTAAATATGTCATGACATTAAATACTATTAAGTATATAATTACGGCGTCTTGGCACAGAGGTAGCGCGTCTTCCTGGTGATCTGGGCGTCCCTGGTTAGAGTCCCAATCAGGAAAGGGTCGTTCTTCTGTTTTCTATCTGTAAGGTGTGTGAATGTGCACCCCTATAAAATAGGCTGAGCAAGCATATGTGATGAGTGTGTAGATAAGTCGTACTATTGGCTCTAGTTGGCGCTACTTCAAAAACAAGAGACGCTCATTCGGCTTAAAATCAATGACGGCCGTCAGCGCACTTATCCATGGCAAGTGCCATTAATTACAACAACAAATATATAATTAAGGTACCATTTAAAGTATAAAATAACTAAATAAATCCGAAAACTTTATTATTCTATGATTTTTGGGGGCTACACATTTGAGGTTTCATTATTTTTTTTTATTTTCGAATACTTCTTACATATGAGAATAGAATTCGAAAGTGAATTTCTTTTAATAACATTTATCACAAGAAATACTTGGATCGTCTAATATATTTTCCGAGCAGTAAAAATGGAAGCCAAGGAATTAATCAATGGCACTTTAACAATGAAAGACAAGGAAAACCAAATATAGAATCTTTTTTTAGGGGGGGTCGGAAGGTTTAATGAAGGACGAGAGGAAAATTCGCAGATGGTGCCAGAGGAGGTGCGTAGCAAAAGTGAAGGATAGCATGACTCTCATAAAGAAATGATCAAGACAAAATTTTAAATAATTTGTGCTGATGTTTCAAGCCCATCGAGGGACACTGAAGATTTCTTTTTATCGAAATGTCAGTTTGAATCAAAAGTTGGGAACTTCGGGGTATAAAAATTTGTGGATTGTTTGGATCTATAGAATTGGAATTAATATAAAATGATGAAGATAAAAATATAACTAATTTGTATTTATGTCTGGGACTCTCTGGTGAAATTCCCTTGATGTTTTGTCTTATCTCTCTTTCTTTTCTTCTCTTTTTTCCTTTCATCTTGTGCTCATCCAACTAGTTAGATAACTCAGCATTATAGACATTGAGTTCGCAGGATAACGGTATGTTATCTTTTAACTCTAAACGAAAAATTCTTGTATAAGCTATGCTATCTTATAACTTTAAATAAGAATTCTTGCATACACTATGTTATCTTATACCTTTAAATGAGGAATTCTTGTATATGATAAGTTATCTTATAACTTTAAACGAGTAATTCTTGCATAGGTTATGTTATCTTATAGCTTAAAACCAGGGATTATCCTACACGATATGTTATAACTTTAAATGAGGAATTTTTGTGTAGGCTATGTTTTCTTATAACTTTAAACAATGAATTCTTATATATGCTATGTAATCTTATAACTTTAAATGAGGAATTCTTGCATACGCTGTGTTATCTTAAAACTAAAAACGAGGAATTCTTGCATACGATATGCTATCTTATAACTTTAAACTAGGAATTCTTGTACACGATGTGTTATAACTTTAAATGAGGAGTTCTTGCATACGCTATGTTATCTTATAACTTGAAACTAGGAATTCTCGTTATGTTATCTTATAACTTTAAATGCGGAGTTCTTGCATACGCTATGTTATCTTATAACTTGAAACTAGGAATTCTCGTTATGTTATCTTATAACTTTAAATGAGGAGTTCTTGCATACGCTATGTTATCTTATAACTTTAAACTATGAATTCTTGTATAGGCTATGTTATCTTATAACTTTAAACTAGCAATTTTACCATATATATAGATTTATTTCACATATTTCAGAAATAGCTCTAAATATTTGAATAAAATTCTATTTTTAAATAAGGTTTTGCTTTTTATCTATACAGGTGTATTCCCTGAAAAAACAAGATAATTTTACGATTGGATAAAAAATATAATTACAGTTAACAATTAGAATAAGTATATTCAACTTCCGCTTCGAAATGTGGGAAGTATACTACAGTAGTCAGAACAATACGAATGACGTGCATGTTGAGTGTCCTCGATTCCAATCCCATTTTGTGATGCATTTTGTTTATTTCTGTATTTATGCTCAATACTTTGGCCTTTTAAGTGTATATACAACCCATGTTTCTAATGATAAAATATGATTCTTATATAAAAACTTGTTAAACAAAGTGCGTTCAGGATTTTTTTTTTTAATTTTAAAATAACCAGTTCATATATATGTAAAATTGAAAAATATTCATATTTAATCAATATTTGAATCTTATCTAAATATTTTCTCAAAAAAATACGATTTAAGAATAACCCTGCCGTGTGAATTTCTATCTTCCACATATTATCTCTGATTCGAAGATGCCTGAAAGATTTCTTTTGCTCAAGTATTCATTTAAGAGAAAAGTTAATGGATTTTTTAGGTCTTTGAGATTTAAATCTCCTTAGATTGTTTTGTAAATATGGTATCGGAGTTATACAAAGGAAATGATGAAGATGAAAATTTAAATAGTCTATGATTATGTATCAGGATCCAGAAAGTTTGAAGAATGCCTTTTGTTGAAATATCAATTCAAAACGAATGTCAGATCATACCTATATTCTTGATATTAGGAATTTAATTAACGAAGGATTCTAATGGGATTTTAAATTTCTTTTCTGCAACTTTTCTTCTTATGTGGGCATTCAAGGGAATGAAACAGCAGATACAACTGGAAAGTCCTCTAATGACTGGGACAGAATCCCTTATGGCGATCTGTTATCTTGTATTTGTAAATGGCCCTTTTATAACTCGTTGGAGCCATTGCTAACTAGTAATCCTAGGACTCTGAAGGACATGATGTCTAAAATTGTCAGTTTTGGGCCAAATGTTTGTAGAGGAGGATATGGTCAGTATTTGACCACTTTAGGGCCAATTATCTCGAAGAAAATATCAATTTGACAGATTCGGTCAATGTAAGGATGGGCATTGCTACAGTGCACAGTCGGCCACAACAAATCCTGTCGATACTGCTACGTTCAGTGGTGGCGGGGTGGTCGGCTGTACACGACAAGAAGAAGAAGCCATTGTTAACTTGAAACCAAAAATTATATTTTACCAGACCTTTTAAGGAATTTCAATCTGTTTTATTGTGTTGTGATTTGCGGTAATTATCTGCCAGATTTTTAAGCCGAGTGAGCGTCTTTTGTTTTTTAATTAACTAGGGTTAAGAGTACGACTTAGCTACTTCATGAGTCACATTCGATTGCTCAACTTCATTTTACAGGGGGGGGGGCATTTTCGCACATCTCACAGATATTCCCAAAACAATTAAAATAAATAATTAATTAATTACATATGCTTGAGGGGTAAACAGCATTGAGTTGTATGTTAACTATAAATTTATACTGTATCAAAAATTAATAAACATCAAAATTTACTTAATTTGTTTTTTTAAGTTCGACAATTCTTACTTTTTCGTGAGATATTATTCTGAAATAAAAATGGATTAATTCTTATATCTTCGGGAATTGAATTTTCTTAGATTGTTTGTTAAAAATATAATTTGCTTCTAATCATATGAATAAATAAAATTAATCCAGTTTCAGTAGGGTACGAATTCAAAGTGAAACCCAATGAACTGGGATGCTTAGATAAAAAAAAATATGTCAACTATTAAAATTAGATATTAATATAAATTAGATACATATGGGGCACATGAAATTTTTGCGTTAGTAGTTAACTTTCTGTTATATAAAACGGCGTTTCCCTCTTGTACATGATGTTGTTGTTACTTTAGGTACTTGCCACAGACCAGCCCTCTGATGCATCAGCGGATTTAAACCAAAATAAACCTCTCTTGTTTGAAGTAGCACCGACAAGGCCAAAGAGTACGACTTAGCTACACGCTCAACACATTTGCTTGCACAGCCCCTTTTTACAGGGGAGGGTCACATCACACATCACACAGATAGCACACAGAACAACCATGCCCGAACCGTGACTCGGACCCAGGATTCCCAGAATACGAGAAAGAAGCGCTAACTGTGTGCCAGAAAGCCGGCCCTCTTGTAGATTGTGAAGATTTTAAATTCAAATATTTAATTCAATAGTATTTCATTTATTCGAATTAACAGAGGATCAAACTAAATGAACGGACTTGCGGAAGTACTGAAAAATGGAATTCAGAAATAGAGTATGTCAAGTATAAATAAAATTTAACTTCATTTTACAAAATTGCTAAATCAAAAAAAGGATTTAAAAAACCGGTAAATGTTTTATGTTTTAAATTTAAAAAATGATAAATACAATGGCTATGAAAGATTAATTATATGGACTTTCATACAATTATTTCATTGCAGTAATTAATCACTTCATTAAAAATAATTCATTTGGTTGGGAAAAGATGTATCAAGAATACTGATAATGCTCTCTCTTTTTCCTAATTCTAACTTTTTTATCATGTCAAAACATGATGTTATTTTGGGAATGAACGTCAACGAAAATCAGTAGGCGAAAAATTGAAATTTTATTATCAGCACGAACCAAAAAAAAATCAGTTTTTAACAACGCGTTGCCATTTCATTTACAAAAGCTCTGATTTTAGAAAAATAAGATATGACTACAGCAAATAAAACATAGAAAAATATCATTTTGGGCGCGTGATTATTTGAAATGAAATAAATAGGAAATGAGATATTTTTTTAAAAACAACAAATGCGAGACAAAGTTTTTTGGATCGTTTGCAATACTAAAGTGACTCATTCAATGAAACGATTAAAATGAATAGAAATATAAGTTAACTTGCACGAGCACGTGGTGCTTGGCTGTTCACAGAAATGATGTTCTGCCATGATACATAGCATCGGAGATATCATTTTAATCTTTATATTCTTTTTTTTCCCTAAAACTTCCATTGGTGAATTGGAGATATATATACAACTGGACATAGAAATGTCACAAAGAATGTATAATTTAAGAATCACAAAGATACATTTCATTATCTCTAAATGCTCAAGTATCATAGTTAAAAATTACAATTATTATTATTAAAACATTGTTTTACTTTAAATAGGCCTTAAATATAACTAGACTATACCCAACAAAACAAGGGACGGGCTATTATATATTATATAATTCCCTTACTTCGGCCACAGTTTAGCTACTAGATCTGTGCCAAAAATTTCAACCTTCTAAACCGGACCTCTATTTAACCCGTATTATCCCGTCGAGATGTCACGCTTGAAGTGGAGTGATTATTCCGGTTAGACTGCAAACAACCGTAGCTGCGTTTGAGTAACTGTTTCAAACAATGGTATTTCCCATGATTCCAATAATGGGGTTAATGAAATGCCGATGATATAAACCACCGAACAACTAAGTCCGTTTCGGTACTGTCACAAAAGCATCCATTCAAGCATTTGTCACACCCAGATTTTGACTGAATGCCGCAGTGGCATAGCAGAATTGCAATGATATGGGATACAGTCTATGATACAGCTTAAGGCTTTTGATGATAATACTACTAATAATAGTTTATCTGGAATTATCTGATAACAAATAAAATTGTAAGGTCTTCTAAATGGTGATGTGATTCTAAAAGACAATAGTTTTTCGGTTAGTGAGAGACTGTGAATATTAGTATAACGACATCAATCAGAAATTAGAAGGAAAAATATACGGTAGAAGTAGTCCTCTCAATTTTCCTCTTATATTCTCAAATGAATACGTATTGTAATACTAACTGTACGCCATTGGTTAACAGTTGTTACAAATGAACTGATTAGAGTGAAATCTTTAGATCCGATTTTTATTTTCACACGTGTATGCTTCGTTGTACAGTAACAAAAAACGGGACTTTGCCTTAATCACGTATTATTGTTGAAAGGTAGTTACAATCCTCTTTTGGCGTTAGTATAATGCTAATTATATCGTTTGGTTTTGGCTATTGATCTCAAGCATGCTGTTATTGCACATGTACCAGAAAACCAATGTTATTTTGGACACTTTTTTTTCTATTCAATTAACAATAAAATCTGATACATAATTGCAACTGTAATTACAAAATTAATTAACAAGGTTCATGTATTTAATCCATCGCGTTTTTTGAGTTATGTGAAAGTGAAACTACAAATCCGTAGACATTCAAAATTTGTCTGATTTAGCTCAAAATTTGATAATTTTTTTAAGGCCTGTTAGATTTAGAAAGAAAAAAAAAACAATTTTATAAAAGGACATATTTATTGAGCAAAACATTAAAAATTAAACCAAATTATACATAATATTTTAACTATATTAAATATTACATTGCGTCACTACATAAAATCTTATAGTTTGCATCGTACAACGATCACTGAAATCAATGAACACTAATTTATTTTCACTTTCACATTCAACCTTTTTAAATTTTGTTTATAAAGGTCCATATTGGTTTGATTATGCCATTATAGAATTGAGGGTGGGGAGGATGAATAAACCCTAATAATAGGAATGCAGCTCATCATTACTTTCTCTTATTTCAATCACTTAACTCTGACTTCTGCCAGGCGCCATGGCACAGAGATATCGCTTCTTTTTCGTGATATGGGCTTCCCGGGTTCAATTCCAGGTCAGGGCATGCTTGTTTTTCTGTGGTCTATCCACGAGGTGCGCCGGCTTCCTGGCGCAGAGGTAGTGCGTCCTCCTCGTGTTCTGTGAGTCCCGGTTCGGGCATGGTTGTTCTTCTGTGTTCTATCTGGGAGATGTGTAAATGCGCCCCCTGTAAAAAGGGGGTTGTGCAAGCTTGCGGGTGTGTGTTTCATCCTCATATGAGCTAGAAGTCAGGCTTCTGTCCTTTGGTACTCGGTGGCCCACACCCTCAGAAGCTGCTGCACTCCTCCTTCCGTTGTAAAGCGGAAACGCCATAATCATCACACATATTTTATCCAGCTTGATTAGAACCTTGTATAGGAGTGCGAAGATGCGTTTAAAATAAATAGGTAGAAGTCATAGTTGTTGTTGATCTCGTATCTGTTTTACAACGGAAAGGGGGTACAGTAGCTTCTGAGGGTATGAACTCCTGAGCACCTCGAGGGCAGAAGCCTGACTTCTAGCTCAAATGAGAATGACACACTTTTATTACATTCGCTTGCACAGCCCTTTTTTACAGAAGGGAGAGAGCGATATTCGTTCACCTCACAGATAGAACACAGAATAACAACCATGCCCTAACCGGGAATCGAAGAAGACGTGCTACCTCCGTTCTAGGGTGCCAATAAAATATGTGTTCTCAGGTAATTTGATTAAAAAAAGATATTTTTACATCAATCTTTTGCGCAGCTAGACTGGCAGAGTTAGTCATATTAGATGCTCTTTTACTGAAGGCCTCTCATACTTTTTAATGCACAGAACACATCCTGTATATGGTCTTGTCAGCCATTTTTTAAATAATATTTTGATTGCTTGAAACAGTAAAAGCTGCAATTAAAGTCTCAAAGTGCACATTAATTTTGTGCCAAAGCAAACTATTATTCTCGTTAAAATAATAAGAAGTAACTCGTAAGTTTCTTCATATTTATTAATCAATTTCCAAAATTCGTAGAAACAAGTGTAATTTTAAACAAAAAGTTTGAGATGAAAATTAACATGTAAAGATGAATATTAAAATATTAGAAACATTTAAATAACCGACTTCACTATCCTTTTTTAAATAAAATAAATTAAGTATACTGAAATAAAAATGAACAGTGACAACTAAAAGTTGGGAATTCATCATTAATATTGTTCTCTTACTCACGTTTCATAATTAAAACTAAGAAAAAGAAAATAGGTTTTGTTGTTTAACTATTTGTCTACAAACGATAAAAAATGACTTGCGCCTTGCTTCATTTGAATATCTTTTTGTCAAATGCCTAATGGTTTTGACTGTTGCCATTAATTTTGCAAGCCCTGTCGGTAATTTTGAAGCGCTTAATTATCCCTGCAGGAAAATATGTTTAACTTACTGAAATCGTTTAAGAATGCAAGTCATTTATTTTGCTTAAAATCTGACTTTTGTTGCAGAAAATGTTTGCAAAGGAGGTTTTCCTTTTTTTTTTAAATACGAGAGTATTGGTTATTATTATATTGACGAATAAATATGATTTTGTTTTGTAAAAAAATGCATATGACTAGCATTGATATACATAACAAAGCTATTTTAGAAGACATAACTTTTAATGTCAATGCTATGTTTTGTATATTTATGTTATATTATATATATATAAGACATTAGTCGGTTAGATGTCTATGTATTTTGTCCTGAAATTATTCTTCCCTTGGTTACATACAAATATCTGTACATATTATGATTTTACTTTTGACCTCAAGTTGAAAATATGAAACACATATAATATAACAAAAGTTCATCAAAAAAAGCAGTGGAATGGAAATAATTGAATTTCTATTCACTTTTATTCAAAATATATTATTTATAAAAGGAACAATAGGTTTTGTAGTAGTTGTTAATGAATTTTGAATATTTTTTTTCAATTTGAAAAATTAATATACAGTATTTATAACAGTATTCTAGCATCTTACATATTTTTCATATCTTTCATATTTTTTGATTGCATTCTACAGTATTTTATTTTTATTATAATAGCAATCTTATGTCTTATTATATAATTTTTTATTTTCCATAATTAATAATTTAAGTTTTAACATTTAACTTCAAAAAAGTAATAATTTAAATTTTACTATTTATCTTAAATAAGTAGTAATTTAGAATTTTACCATTTAACATCTTTTTCCGGTTTTTGATCAATAATAAAAAGTTTTATTATCATGTCAGGACATGATGTTGTTTTTGGAGGTAACAAAAATCTGGAGGCGAAAAATTAAAATTTTATTATCTGCACAAGCATCTCAAGAAATCAATTTTTAATAATGCTTTGCAATCGCATTTACAAAAGCCAACATTAAATAAAAAATAAGTTAATGGTTACAGCAAACAAAACCTAGAAAAATGTCATTTTGAGCACGCGATTATATGAAATGAAATAAATAGGAAATGTGATATTTTTTTTAAATAATAAAGGCAAGACAAAGTTTTTTGGATCACTTGCAATACAAAAGTGACTCATTCAATGAAACAATTATTACAATTACTTTAAATAATGTATTAAAAAATTATACTAGCGTTGAATTTTCAACACCAATTGTTATAAAGCAAAATGCATGAATTTTCTACACCAGTTGGGGTAATACAATGCAGATTAGAAAATTCTAATTTTCCTTATTATCATTTCAGAATATGATGTTATTTTGGAACTGAGCGTCAACAAAAATTCGTAGGCGGAAAATAAGAAAAACCTTGGGTGAAAAATTGAAATTTTATTATCTGCACGAGCATTTCAAAAAATCAGCTTTTAATACCGCGTTGCCATCACCTTTACAAAGGCTCTGATTTTTAAAAAAGTTAATAGCTACAGCAAATAAAACCTTTAAAAAATGTCATTTTGAGAACGTGGTTATACGAAATGAAATAAATAGAAAAAGCGATATTTTTTAAAAAACAATGAATGCGAGACAAAGTGTTTTCAATCGGTTTAATACTAAAGTGACTCATTCAATTGAAACGATTAAAATGAATAAAAATGTAATTTAACTCGCTCGAGCACGTGGTGCTTGACCGTTCAATAAATTATGTTCTGACATGATGCATTGAAATATGCACAGCAGATTTCATTTTAATTTTTTATAAATTGTTTTAATCTTCAATTCTCATTATAAATCAAATCTCAATATAATTAGTATATATCATATAAAGAGAATAGAAAAATGGAATAAATTTATAACAAAAGAGGGAATAAATTTTCATTTTAAATTCAAAATCTCTTAAATCCCTTATAGTAAAGACATGTCGATAATCTATTTTAATCCAATATCATGATTTCATGTTTTAACATTACATTTTTTTAAATTTTAAATTAGTTATATCAGCAATCGAACTGATTATTTGTGTATAATTAACAGCTTCATACTGTTTTAAAAATTGCACTATAAAGTAATTAATCAGAGATAAGAGATGCTACAAAACCCATAAATTCGAAATTTATTTATTTGTAACTCAGAATTTATTTACTTTTCCAATGCAATTAATATTCTTTGTGTACATTTTAAATTACTTTTGCTTCATTCAACACACTCAAGAGATCTCGGATATATTTAGCTAAGAAAGATGGGTTCGTACGAGATTAGTATTTAAGATAATCAAAATGAAGTAATTTCGGACGTTGGTTCAGAAGATGTTTGAGAAACTGATTAAAAGCGAGGGGTCTTTTAACAAAAGAAAAAAGGTCAGGAATAATGAAACATCGTCTTTTCATCCTTCTCAAAGTTTGGTCAAAGATAATGAAGTTCCTATTCAAACAATTGGAAAAGGATGATTAATTTCCAGGAAAAAAATTAATACAACTATTCATTAAGAAATAATTACAAACCTGATTATTATTAGAATATTTAACATACTGCAATTTAAATTTTGCGATTACCATAGTTTGATTCTTACTACCTTGCAAACTTATTAACAATAAACGCAACACGACCAATTTTCAATTTATTGATTTATTAGTAGATAAAATAAAGTGACGCCTGAATCGCATGGTAAAAGCAATAATACATAAATTATACTAATAAAAGCAATTATATATAAATAATATAAGATCTAGTTTTTTTATTTATAATACTTTTTTGTTGATCTTTAAGGATTATTTTATAATCCATAATATTTCTAGGTCTATAATAATCTATTAAGAGAGATCTAATATAACAAATTTATAAATGACTTCTAATCAAATTTTTAATAGTTAAGAACACAACTGGACAGTCAAATAAACTAACATTTGCCATTTGATATTATTTCCATATAGTAAACCTAAGAAATCTAGAAATAAATATACTTTAAGACAGGAGAGTGATTTGAAAATATAAATATGACCCTTTAAAAGATCTTTTTTGAAATTACTTACCAAAAGAAATAAGTTTTATTTCTCTCTATATATTCTTTTAACATCCATGTAATGTTTTCAAAATATTCGGAATTTTTTAAAATCCTGTATGATGAGAAAAGAAATCTTATGTATACAGCGACATCTGCAGACTAATTTTCAACTTTCTTTTATTTTTTATCCTCTTAATGTTCCAATAAAAGATCGTTCGAGAACTTTAAGTTTGGGTCATATGAACGAAATTCTTCTCTTGCACCTTATACATCGTCATTATTGAACAAAATGTTCGTAAAGAAACAAATTTTAATACGTCTAACATTTCCATTTGATAAAACTTTATGCTGTGAAATCACATCATGTACTTTATATTCTTTCATAGTGCTTACGAATAAATAAAACGATTCAAGAAAAATAAAATGATGCCAAACGGCAACTTACAATTTAAATATCTAATCGAGATCACAACAGTAAACATTTATTAAAATCGTTTGGCCATTAAAATGATTATCATTATAATTCATTTTCTCTTGTATTTTTTCTGTTAAAATAAGAAGGCTAATTTAACAGGATTCTATTTTCCAGGATAGAATATGTTCTTTTATTTTCGTCTACATTTCTGCTATTTAATAAACAGAAGTGATAAATCAGTGCATGATGGCAGTTAATAAATCGTAATGTCTGATATTAAAATAAATTCTAAGGTCTTAATTTGTAAAATAACATGCCATTTCGAGTAATGAAGAAAATTATGTATAACAAAACATCTTTAAATAGAAATGAAAATTTGGCGTTTGAAAGGTAATCTAAATCGTTATGCTTGAACAATTTATTTTCGAATATAAAACATGTACTTTATAACACTTAATTAAATATTAATTGCATTTCAACTAAAATACAAATATTTGTAGGCGATATTTATAATATCAGTCACTATTCTCTTCCTACAACTGATAAAACTAATCAATAGAATGAATTTATTTTAACGGCAAGCGTTCCAGCTTTACTTTATTTAGGAATTATAAAGTAAAAAGGTGTAGTAGCATAAACATTGGAATAGAACATAAACAATAAGCAATAATGCTAAACATCTTGCAGCTTGATAATGGATTAAATGCACAATGATGTTTATCATTGTTTATTATTGCGTATTATATTATCAAATGAATTGACTCCGTTTTTCGGATCATTTTAATTTTGTTAATACTCATTTCTCTAATTATTCCAGATACAAAACACAAACAACGTAAAAAGAAAAGTTATTTTCAGTATTAGTAATATTATTAACAGATTCAAATTTAATTTTGAGTAAAATTCTCACAAAATTTAATATAAAGATTCGTTTTTTTTATCACCAATTTCATCCGAAAATTTTTTAATTTTATACAGGAAATAATTTGATACAGAGCATGAGTTTTAAAATATATATTAGAAGTTGAAAGTTATCAATCATAATAAAATAAATTATATTATTATCGGGAAAATAATTTCATGAAATTAAATTTTTATGTTTCCATCATATAATGTCAAAGTGATTTTAATAGAAAAATAATAATACAAATTCTGTTCGAAATGCAAAGAAATCAACATTCTTGGGAAATAGTTTGTAAATGTTATGGCTTAAAAATGTATTAAATCATTCTTTAATATTTTAGGCAACAAAAATCACCTTTTCATGCTCTAAGAATTCTTTAAAAAGACTTCAAAGACTATTTATTATAAAGGTTAGTAAAAAGCAAATTTAAAAACTTTCAAAGTTTAAATTAATTTGAAAAACATAACTCCTTCAGCGTATCAAAATAACGAAATGAATATATGAAAAATGTTTACTTTGTGGAAAAAAAATTAAATCCAAGGTCTAGAAAACTTATTTGAGCTTATATCTAACCAAAAGATTAGATAAAATAATAAGATTTTATTAAGTTACTCCGCGTATTAATTTTCGAACCAATTATTAAAAAAAAAAAAATCGTTTGACAAATGTTTCGCGCCAGAATGTTTTTTCCCTTCTTCTCCTGATTATGAAGTAAGTAAAGGGAAAATAATATTTGACGAGAAATTCTTGATTAAGAGAATAAAAAATTTGAAGAGGATTAGTTTATGCTTTATGGCAACACTTCGTCTTTTTTTTATTTCTAGAAAATGGATAAACCTTAGTGCTCCGATTTAAGAAGGAAAGAATGGGGTTAAAGAAATCTCATGATACTTGGATTATTCACATTTCTAAAGAGTAGGAATGTGAGAATTCTGAGATAAAAAAATATTATTCTGAGAAAAATAATTTTGTCTCTTTGTTGACTTTTCTATCTGCTATTGAGAAAAATAAATTAGAAGTATCAGATTTTTGTTAGCGTTTTGAAACAAAACTAATTTTGTTTTCAAATGTGAATTGATTTACATGAGAATATGGTAAATGATACTTCAAAAGAATTAAATTAGCATACGTAATTCACTTGGGATAATAAAGATTCAGTTTGTTTGATTTTTGGTTTGAAACAAAGTGATTATTTCAATTACCTTGGAATTAATTTCGCGTACTCTATTGAAGAAATATTTAAATACGTACAACTAACTAGGTTTATATCATTATAATTATAATTATTAGACTTCATTTTTTATTAAATAAATCAGATTTTGAAAGTTAAATGTAAATATAGTTAATTTAAATTGTAAACAGACGAAAATCAATGTTTTTTCTAAATACGCAAATGAAGAAAAATATACTTTAATAGAAATTATTGATTCTAAATATAGTGTTATTTGTATTAATTATTGATCATCTTCAGTTTTGAATTCATTATTTCATGCAAATAATACTTAAAATAGAATATCATAAGTATTATAAACTATGAAATTATATATATATATATATATATATATATATATATTCTTTGTTGTGGGTATCATTTAATATTATTATATTATTCAGATAACTTCTAAATTAACTTTTTCTAATGCTATAACAATAAATTTAGTCGATTGAAACAAATAGTCTAAATTTCTATAAAAATATCCCTATTTCAGAAAATGAATCTTTTTGGCAACCAAATTTTAAAGTTTTAGATTTTGCAGTTCGAAATCCCATCTCAAACAAACAAGAAAAAAAATTCCATTGTATTTCTTACTTTTTGAATGTAATAAATATTACAAATAAGAATAAGTGTTATTAACATCAGTAACTTATGCAACGTTTTTTTTTCAGAGTAATATTATTAGGTTTCCGTTCTAATATTAAACCAGTAGCTAATTTCTAAACCATTAGTGTTATGGCAATAACCATTTAATAATTGTAGTCATATTTTTAATAATCAGATTTTAATATCTATAATTATTTTACTAAGCATGTCTAATAGATTAACGGATTTAAAAAAATTAAATTTCATAACTTATTTACCTGTATATTTATTGACTTAAAAAAACAAAATCCTTAATAGTTTAGGAATAAAATGTTGACTCATGATTCGAGAAGAAAAACCTTTTATATTAATTTAATTTTCACAGAAGCTAATAACTGCATTACAAGACAATGAACATTTGTTTCCATATTTTATCAAATTAATAAATGTAATCCTTATATTTACGTAGATTTAGTTTTCCAAAATTTCAAACTTCCAATCCAGATAAATGAATAAAAATAATCTTCTGGACCTTTTAACTGTTGAACGCAGACGATAAATTTTATGCGATAGTAAACTTGAATAAAATTTTGGCAACATGTGTTGACCGCAGAGTTCATATAAAGGATATACATTTTAATAACCAGTTCTCAGTTTTATCATAAATATAAATAAGCCCGAACGAGTTAATAAATTAATAACCTAATACCTGCCAACCGCTTACAAATACGTAGATAAAGTTCACTTTACCTGGCGATTAAAATTAATTAGTATATACTTTCAAGTTTCGTGAGCGTATTTTACACTGTTATCTATTTGACAGGTATTCATAAAATGTAGGGTATTTGAACGATAATATGTATTTAAGATTCATTTTATAAACCTAAATAATAAATAGCTTAATTTAAGTTTGACGTTTACAGGAATTTCGGTGCCTAAAGCCCTAGTGAAGTTTTATCAGTTATTTTAAATCAAAGCACGTATAGTATTTGCATGTTACTTCGATAATATATTGCTTCAATAATTTAGAAGTGAAATATTCTTAACAAAATTAAACTAAAAAGCCCAACAGTTAAAATAAATTAAAATAATCACTGTAGAAAAGGAATTTAAAAGAGTATTTTAAAACTTTTTCGTGGTCTATTGTATGTTTATATACATTAATATTACTTTATTTAAATTTAAATATTACTTTATTTATTTGTGTTATATAAATTTGTTGTAGAAGACATTTTTCTTTTTATAATTCTTTATTAATAAAACAGAAACAGAATTTAGAAAACCTCATATGCCAATCTCCTAAAACATTCAAAACTTAACCACAAAAGCCAGAAATAACTCTTAAAATTATTGTTCTGAATAAAATAACTGAAGTTAATTTTATTCGTTTTAATCATCATTATTTTCTAGTATAATATATATTACTTCTCTAAGCAATCATTTTTTTGAGATCGTCGAAGTATATTTACCCACCGAGAAAACCGAGTTTGTTAGTTATTTAAACTATTTATAACTCTTTTCAACATTCAATCCATGTAAAACAAACAAATCCGATTCTATTTATTTTGATTTCTAAATTTCCACACTGTTGCCACTACAGAAGAAGAAAAAGTGGCAGCTGAAAAATAATAATAGAAGGAGACATCACAATGTTTGTGTGTGCGCTCTCTCTTGTGTTTAATATTGTGTGTGTGTGTGTGTGTGTTCTATAAATTTGTAACAGAGGATAACAGCCATTGTTGCTATAAATCTCAATACCTTACTTCTTTCAAGTCAAAGAGACATCACAATTTTAGTGAACAAATAGCGATATGTTTATCCTGAGTTAAGATACCTAAATTTTATTGCACATTAAAATTAAATAATATTTATATCAGAGTACTTAACACGTCTGTTCGTTTGTGATGAAATTCCGGTATTTTTTAAAATAATAGCCCTTTTAGACCAAACTCCGATCCATTTAATTTTCAAACAGTAATTAATACCATTTTAAATGTAAGCAATTTATATGTCTATCCTATATTATGAATTCAGAAATTTATTTATAATTCGGAACAAAATTTCTTGAACTTTAGAAGGACAATTTCACATCTTAATTTTAAATTCCTTTCTTCTTTATTTTATAAAATGGTGGTTTTGAGATCAGTTTTCATCATGAATATGTAAATAATAAGTTCATTTAATTAAACTCTATTTAAAAAAACATAAATGAAGTTAAAACTTTAGACGGAATAACGTAAGTTGCACTTTTGATGCCAAATAAAATCCATAATTTATATCAAATTGCATTTATTTTTATATATTATAAACGCTTTTTTAAATATTGGAAATTTAAAAAAAAATTATATTTTATTATTACTTAAGCCAAAGTATTAATTAGCTGGATAATCGAATTATTAGAATAATCTTATTTCTATATTGCTTTTATGCAAGATGAAATTAATAAAAAAACGTTATGGTTATAATTTATATAACTTTTAATAATATATATTTAATTACAAGTTTTATAATATTCTTTAAATTTTCCTCTCATGCCCCTCCCCCCCCTTTTGATTCCACTTCAAATTTAAGCATTTTTCAAAATTACACAGTTGTATGATTAAATTTTAATATGATTAAAAATTAAAGCAGATAGTAGTTAAAATATTAAAAAAAGATGCTTTTATAAAAGTCTTTCTTGGATTAAAATATTGCAACTAGGATTATTTTTACAAAGCACATTGTAAGCCAAGATATTTATTTAATTTATAAAAGGAAAAACTTTTTCGTCTCTGTTTTTTTTTAATTTGGAAGATAATAAACATCTGTGTTCTTGAAAACATCTGGAATTTATCGTTTGCTTTTTGAGTTAAAAAAATAAATAAATACATAGCAAGTAAAACTGTCACAACAATCTGATTTGTTTAAAAAACATCTGCCTTCTTCCAACCCGTTTCTGTAAAATAAAATCAGTTGCAGGAAGTTAAATTTATTTATTAGCGTTTGTTTCTTCGTTATGTTTAGCGAGAATATAAAAAAAAGACAAAATGGTGGAAAATTTGTTTCTTTTCCAGCATTCACGCAATCGACCTAAATGTAGTTTTCCCATGCTCGTGGAACAAACGTAGAAAAAGCGACAAAGAAACAGATTAGCCGTAGTCTTTTGAAGCCTTGCTAAATCTGAATAACCCTTTTCCACACCATTGAACTGTACGAAAAGATTAGCAAGGGAGAAGTCTTACAAATTAAATCGCAAAAGAGAGAGAAAAAAAAACGAGCCAGACGAACAAATTCTTTCCATTCTGCTATAGCGGTGGAAACAAATGAATACACGAACACATTCGCGACGTTCTTTTTCCAGGAAGGGGAGGCGTTAATTTACTAGATTTTATTCTTTCTTATTTTTTTAATCACAAACGCCATCTTCTGCTATATTTCATTGCCTTTTTCTCGTTCGATTCGAAAGAAATAAGAAGAGGGCATTGAGGATCGAAATAAGATCAAATTCGTAAAAGAGAATTACTGATTTAAAGAATGTGGTCATGTTTGACTTGGAATGCGAATAAATTCTTGACACACATTCTTCGCTAAAGATAAGATTCCTATTAATTGCCTTGCTAATAGCTCATTACAGATAAATAAAAGAATTCATTCGCAAGGTATTTGGATAAAGTGCAATTAGTTTTAGAGATAAATGACTTATATTGCATATTTAATTATTGCTTTTTTTCAATGTTACGTTAGGAGTTTAACGATTGAAAATCGCATTAATTAATCTCACGTAATTCGCTTCATAAAATATTTTTATTGGGGAACAACAATTTAAATTAAAGTTATAGTTAATAACCCTAATTAATTTCATTTTACCACTCCATATTGAATAGAAATAAGGTAAACTGAAGCTGAAGCTCAATTGAAGTAATTGAAATGTAAATTCATTAATCAAATTAGGCTTTGAAAAACCTATTTAAAGTAGGATAAAATTAAATTTTGTTGCAATTTCTTAAAATAATGATGTAAGAATCTCCTCATTCAAATTACTATAATTAACAACCATAGATATCGGCTTTTAAATTTGACAATTCGATGCTTTTTTGTAGCCTTTTTGTAACTGCTTCTAATGTAATTTGAAAATTGTCTTTCTGAAATTCAATTATTTATGTTTACATCGCGGGTCTATAGTTATTGTATAGTCACGGTTATGGATATACTATGAATTTTTTGTTTCTTTTTTCAGAAATAAAGTCTTCCAATGAATATGTTATTTCGCTGATTTACTGTTCGTTTCTATCTTCTTAGTAATAATCACTTACTTCGTTGTATTTCAAATTACCTGAGACTACTATGCTGAAAGTCGCTTTTAAAGCAGATGCTTTCAAATATTCTCTCGTTGCGAAATAAATAAAAAAAAACTTGTTAAAATTATGTGTGGTAAAAAATACTTAGGCAAAGATACATGACGATATTGTGCGTGCGTGTGTGTATGTGTGATTGCATTTAAATCCTAATTTTAAATTTCATATTTTTCAATCTTATTTTAGCCCTCTTTATTCATTTAGTTATTTCTAAGATGTTCTCTAGAAAACTGCTGACCATTGGAATATCTCAAGATCCGGGAGAAGGAATAAAAATTCCTGATACTCACATATATATTTCAAAGGTACCTAAGATTCCCTTTCTTATGCCGGCACATATCAAGTAAATTCTTATCAGAACCTCATAGTAAAATCTCTAAATTGATAGTTTTTATCATATCAGAACATGATGTTGTTTTTGAGATGAACTTTTTAGCGTCAACAAAAGTCCGTATATGAAAAATAAAAGTTTTACTATCTGCACTAGCGTCTCGAAAAAGCAGCTTTTAAAAACGTGTTGCTATCGTATTTATAGATGTTCTAATTTTAAAAAAATAAGTTAGCGACTACAACAAATAAAAGCTAAAAAATGTCATTTTGAGCAGTTAATTATATAAAATGAAATAAATAGGAAATGCGATATTTTTTTTTAACAATCAATGCGGGACACAGTTTTTTTAATCGTTTACAATACTAAAGTGACTCATTCAATGAAACCATTAAAATGAATAAAGATATATTTTAAATTGAGCGAGCACGTGGTACTTGGCCGTTCAACAAATAATGTTCTGACATGATGCATTGAAATATGCATAGCAGATTTCATTTTAATCTTTATTATAGTTTTTAAGTCAAGTATTTAGCATAAACTGTTTTTCATAAAAATATTCTATGATTATTTAAATACAATTTTATAAAATATTTTTTTTTAAATTTATGTTATCAAATGTTACGATTTAATGCTGGGTTTGAACTCGGCCAGTACTAAGAAGGAAAGTAGGCAGTGCATGCCTAGAAGGGTTAATAGATGCTGTTTGATCGATGGTAACTACATGTAGCAGTACTGAATTTTTTTTTCTTATTGCGCATATATCATAAAAATTTGGCGTTGTTTGTTTCTTTTTTTAGGCGAGAAAAGAACTGATGATATATTAGATTGATTCCGGCATATTTTTCTCTTTTTGATGCGAGATTGTGTTCTTTTTTTCCTTTTAATTGGCATTTCTTTTATATAGTTTTCAAATTAGGGAATGCTGATTTATTTTTTGTTGTAAATTTTACCCTTTTTCTGTGGCTAAATATCTATAATTTTAATACGATACGCATTAAAATGTTGTTTGTAAATAAAAAGTAATATTAAGGGACGCCATAAATGGCAATTTATAGCCAAGCATGGAATGTTTGAATCTATATTATGAAATTATGGCAAACCTAAATCAGCCCCTCATTACGCGTACTTGATGTTTGATAACAGACTGAGTGTAAATCAGGCATTACATAGGTGACTTCAAATTGTTCTTTCAAAATGTTAATGTTTATTGTTTATTTATTTTTTTTAATTTCAATTAATTTTTTATTAATAATAAGGTCACTGATTATCCCTTTTATATTTAATAAAAATTTATATTAATAAATATAATAGAGTTACAGCTGGTAAATAAAAAAATTATCGTATGTAATTTAAAAGAATCCTTTTTAACAACTATGATTTCACCTTATAAGTATGTTAATAAATACGCTCTATTGTTAAAAAAATATAGACAAAAATATCTTCAAAACAAAACAAACAAAATAAGATTACTGAAATTTCCAAGAAAAATGGTTCAATCTTGGATTTCAAATGATTTTCAAGTAATACAAGTACCACAAAATAAATGGTAGAGAATCCAATACGGTCGCCATTTTAAATGACTGCAATTGGAATCTATTTTTAGAATACTCAAAATATTGGTTGGAAAAAAGATTTATGGAACAAAAATGAAAAGATTGATACAAAAAGAAAGAAAAGAAAGGTAAATTCTACAAGAACCGAAATATTGCTACATTGTTCCAAAGAATCACGTATAAAATTTTTTCTTTTAACGATTGTTCTATTAGAATTCTGTTTCAATTACAGGAAAAGAAATTGCCTCAGAAAATAGCACTTATATTTATTTTTGTTGTTGTTATCGCATATCACAATTCTTGGTCGTAGATTTTGTGAGATAAGAATTTTTTCCCTAATGTAACATTTTTTCGAATCAAAGTAATCGCTTCTTGATATGCATATGCCTTATTTTGCCCATAGTTCTCAGGATGGTATATTAATATTATAATGATCTTAAAACATAAATTATCAGTAGGAATTTGTATGAATTCAAATTTCCACGTTTTGGTTTTTTTAATATGCATATGCCAAATTTTGGATATAGTTTTCTGTATGATATATAAAAATTATAATGATCTTAAAATATATATTATCAGTAAAAATTTGTATGACTCTGTATTTTCCATGTTTTGGTTTCTTAATATGCATATACCAAATTTTGGCTATAGTTCTCAGGATGGTATATAAATAATATAATGATCCTAAAATATATATTATTAGTAAAAATTTGTATTTCCATGTTTTGGTTTCTTAATATGCATATGCCAAATTTTGGCCATAGTTCTCAGGATGGTATATAAATATTATAATGATTTTAAAATATAAATTATCAGTAGGAATTTGTATGACTCTGTAATTTCCATGTTTTGGTTTCTTAATATGCATTTGACATATTTTGGCGATATTTCTCAGGATGGTATATAAATATTATAATGATCTTAAAATAAAAAATATTGGTAGTAATTTCTATGACTCTGTAATTTTCAGTAATTAGTACTAGTCTACATTATTGTACTTAAAATTTATAGTGATCTAAAAAAATATCATTTCAGTTACTCGTGTATTTTTTCGTTACTAGTTTTTATTATTGTACAATATATATAATGATATTAAAAATAAAGAAAATATAATATTCATACGACTTTTGTCCTGTGCATGCACCAATTATTTGGCACTAGGCCTCATTTTTAACATGTGTAAAATCTCTAAACATTGTTTTAAAAAAATCAAACTCAGGATTTTTATAATTTGCAATTATTACAAACTCAGCTTCGTGTGAAATGAAAAATATTTTGATAAATAGAACAAAGTAGTCCAGGTTTCTAATAATTCAATAAGAATCCATGAAAGATTACGAGTTTTAATTTTTTGTATCAATTATTTGAATTATTTGAATAAAAAAATATTAGCATTTTGTTTGAAGTACCAAATTTGGCACTGGCAGTTATAGAGAATTGGAAATAGAATCTGAAACTTGAGAATAAATTTATGAAATTGATTTTATTACCGTTATTAGAAAAGTAATATTTAAAAAAATATTTTTGTATTTAAAAAAATAATAATAAATTTCGATTTTTATTATTTTAATTTTAAATTGCAAAAAGTTCCAAGTTGATTAAATCCGTCAAAATTTTGTTAAGTGATATGTTTGAGTTTGAACCCCCCCCCCTCAACAATATTGCATCATTTTCTATATAGCATTGCCATTTAATTTTAAACCTACAAGGATACTCCACAAAAATGTATTATGATAAATAAAAATCACATTAAGACGGCAAAGTAGTAAAATGTTTAAAACATTTTTTGGGGTAATTATAAACTCTAGTAAATCTTACTGAAATATGGAAGAATTTTATAATAGATCTGATTTCTAAAAAATTTAAAATATTGATTAAAAATAAAGATATTTAAAGTAAAAATGAAAACCCACTATCGTAAGCACAAGGACACATTCTTCAAGAACTGAACAGAATTCTTTTTTTATATTAAAAAAAACGTATGGCTTAAAAGAAATTGTTTGAGCAGCTGATATTATTTTACGAATCATAAAAAATCTCTTTTGTGTATGTTTTTGCGTTGAGTCCAAAAAGTTTTTTTGCACCTATCACAAATTCTAGGAATAGAGAAAGATTAAAATTTGCAAGCAGGAAGAAGATGACATTGAATACTTAGAATTTTAAACTAAAGGAATATTTCTTTCTCTTATATTCTTTAAATTAAGCTATTATAATTATAGCCAAAATATTAATAATAAAAATGCTTCAAGGATATTAAAAACTATGTATATAGTTTATATAGCATACATAAATATGCAGGTACAGTACAAACGCTTTCAAATTTGATTAAAATATTAAAATTAAGTATTTAGACAACTTTAAAAACCTGACATATGACGTTAAATTCATTATTTCATTGAATAAGAATTTAATTTATAATTCAATTTAATTAAATTAATTATACTTCAATTATAATTTAAAAACTATATAAATAGAGACAGTTTTTAGAATTATAATTGAAATTATTGCAATATAAAAAATTAGTCATTAAATTTCTTAAGCAAATTAAGTAACAGAACTTATTTAATAAATTTACGGAAAAATTATAAGAATTTAAAATTTGTAATTTTAATATTTAAAATATGAATTACAAATTTAATAATCTATAACTGTATTTATTGGAATTACTTTTGGAATATGAAAAAAGTGTGAACATCATCAACATTTTCAAAATCTAAGATTAACGAATAACATCATTTCCAAAGTTAAAAATGTATTTCTTATGGTGGTTAATAATATTTGAGACTTCCCAATTTTTAACAATTACAAGCTATCCAAACTTTATTTAAATGTTTAGACGACTAATGTTTAATGTTTAGGCAAACTAAGGCTAAATGTTAAAATAATGATTAGACGACGAATATAAAATAAAAACTAATTTTAATATAAAAAGAAAATGAAATATACGTTCGCAAACTTCAAGTAATCATGAGAGAACATTATTATTTTTAAGTCATTATTTGTCTTAATTAATTTAATTTTTTAAGCAGTTTTAACGGTTGGAAACAATCACGTGACTTCTCTATCACTCTCTATCCCTTTATATATAAATACAAGCATATATATATATATATAT
>JAOUZG010004491.1:1583456-1598777 GCA_026289955.1 Argiope argentata | reverse complement strand
TACTTTTCAATTTTTTAGTTTCAAACATTCCTTTTCGATTTTGAGATTAAGTAACAGCTATTGTGTTATAGTTCTACGTCAACTTTTTACAAAACACACCTGCTTTTAAAGAAGCATACATTATTTCAAAATTTCAATGCAATAATTTTTAAAACAAATCAACTTTTTAAAAATACATCTGCTCTCAAAGAAATATACATAATAATAATAACAATACATTAATGGTAAAAGCAGGTAAAAATATATGATATTAAAAGATATTGCTGAATGTTTTCATTTCTGGTCATTGCCTACGGGATTTTGGGCTTCAGTTATTCAAAAACCCCTAAAGAAAACAACATCATGTTCTCACATGATAAAAACGAATCGCCACGATACTTCAAATATCGGTCACAGCAAATGTTTATAAAGTAAAAATGAAAATATCGCCAGCAAATAAATATTTCAAGCACTGAACAGCGTTCTCGATTCTTTAATCTAAAAAATCACGTACAGAAGTTGCACGCTTCTTCTTTAACGATTGTACAGGAGGAATTGCATCTGAGCTAAAGAAAAAAATTACTTGATGTATCATAAAAGTGAATTTTTGTGTGTTTTTTTTCTGCTGCTAGATTCACGGTTGGTACCACAAATCCTGAGAGAAGGGTGCAGAATAACCAAAAGGAAAGTTTCCTCGGAATACTTTTTGGGTTTTGAGAGTGGCCTCGATGTGTTTGCCTCGTGCTTTTCGTTATTGCAACTGTTATTTTTCAAAATAAAAATTTATCACTTTAAAAGTACTGGTGTGTTTAGGATTTCTATATTTTTATATGTAGGTTGTAGAAATGCGATTTTGAAAGGAAAAAAGTTGTGCTCGAAAAGAAAAAGCATGAAGTATTAAAATAAAAATGTGAGCCTATATATTATTTAAAATTTGAAAAAAAAAAGTCAGTCTTTAAAAATAGATAAATAATGATTTAAAATTTTCAAATTGCATTGAAACTAATACAAAAAGAGAAAATATAAACTTATATAATGTGCATTTACCATCAAATTGACTATAAATATGCTTTGAATATATGATTAAATACAATTGTAGATTAAATTGCACAGTATAAAAATTATTTTTCTATATATAAAAGATTCCTTTATTAGATTTTTTTATATGTTTAAGGTATTTAAAAAGCTAAAGCAAACATTTTACTATCTGTCCAATCTTAAAGATTTCGCAGAAGTCAATTTTTCTGATATTGAATAAGTTGTTTCATTCGTAACAAAATAACTTTGTTCTATTTTAAAATCAAGTACATTTAAAGCATTTGTAGCACTTTCTTGTTAATCTGCAAAACAACCTAATAAAAAAAAACTACAACATTTTTAGAAACTAGAATTTTTAAAATAAGCAGACTACACTTATCACTAGAAATTCGAAATTAAAGAAAACATCAGATTTGATGCCTCTCGAAAATTTGATAATATAATGATTTTTAATAATACCTTTGCAACATTTTCTATTAAAAACTTTTTTTGGGTGATTTTAGGAAAAAATTTTAAACTAATAGGACGAATAAATTATATAAAATTATGTATTAAAAAAAGAGGTTTTTATACTATTATTTAAAGTTCATGAAATTTCAAGGAAACTTTTTTTTCTTGCCAACTTTAGGTGGTACAAGTTAAGAAAATTACTATCAATTTTTAGGAAATTTTCAAAAACTAAAGTTTTTAAAAGAGATTTATAAATATTAATTTTATTTCTCAAATTCAGTATTAGTAAGGTTTTATTGATTTCATAATATTTTCCACTATCGTATAATAACAAAAAATAAATAAAAATGAATGAAGTTTATACACAAAACTACATGTTTTCATGTATAAAAGTGTAAAAGTTAGTTTCCACTTATAAACATTGTGGTTAAATTAAAGTTTTTATAAAATTTGTATCATAATTATTCTATTGTAACTTCAAAAATTAAAACAATAGTATTTTTTAAACTCCAAAGAAATGAAATATTTAAAATAATATAAATTAATTCCTTAACATAAAATTAAAATTAAAATTTTTATTAAGATATTAATATGAAATAAAAACAAAAATCATTTTTAATATTTTTTTGGCAAAAATCCACTATTTACTTATAAATTCACAGATTATAAAGATAACCTATATAATGAAATAATTTATGAAAAAAATCCGATAGAATTTGTCCCTATATTTTAAGATAGACAGAAATTCCATTCGATAATATTCACTATTATCCAATTTTACACAATTTTATATGAGATTTCGAACATTGTATTGCAGTGTGCTATAATACTCAACATCTTTATACTATTGCGGTTAAGCATTCATTCATTAATTTAAAGTCATTAAAAATTATTTAAGGTAAAATGATTCTATAAGAATAATCAATCGATTAGCATTAGCTCATGTGTCCAAAAATATTTCCAAAATGCATCGTTAATTACAAATGTTATATGGTTTATTGATCGTAAAATCTAATATTTATACTTCGAAGCGCAAAAGCATGTAAAAGTTAATATATATAATACAAATATCTGAATCCGAAATGAAAGTACCTTAAAATTACATTTTATCATTCGATTTTCAGCAATGTGCAAGCAACTAATATCGTAAATGCAGCAAATTCTTAATTATTGTCTCTTTACCGTCCCATTTCGTTAAAAAACAATTCTTCATATTAAATTGAATATAAGATACGATAACTGACTCTGATTCAATTTTGATTTTTCAATCGTCCATGTTTTGCCTTCTTTTTCACTTTAGTCTAGAACAATTGATTTACAAAAACACTAAAATAAATGTAAGCATATTTTATTTGCAACTTCTTTTATCTTGTGGCAACACCTTGATGTATTTTTGTTTTATGTTGTGATTTTAAAGAATTCTCAAAGAGTATGATACTGATAACTGACGAGTACGTTTTCGAAACTTGAATAAACCTTTTTTTAAATATTAATTAACTCTCAATATTTCATTTAATCTCTAAAGAAAATTTTGATCAGCCAACATAAGTTTGAATATTTTTAAAAGCGATTGTTTTCCCTCAATATTTTGCTAATTTTAAAAATGCGTTTATTCGCAGTACTTAATGTTCATGTTTTATGTCAGTAGCAATTAAAGTTTTGCAAAATTTACATTAAATTATGTACATTATATCTATTCTTCATTTTGTTTTCTTTCTGCTATAAATATTTAAACTTTTATACAGTCTATAATAAGCATTTATCAATCATTGACCTTTATTGAGGGATCTGAAAATAGAAATAAGAATAGGGCTTTGCATTATAAAAAAGGGCGTTTTCGAATGGTACGGCTGGAATAAAATCTCAGTGTTTATTAGAATCGGGTCAGTTAGGTAATTTGTGCCATATCTTCTGCTCCGCTACATTGGGCCGCATTAGTGGCAAATATACGATAAGACAAAAGTCGCTGAACGCTGAGGAATTGTGTGAAGGACGGATAAGAAATATGCTATTAACCTAGTTACCATATAAATCGTAAAATAAACAAATGATGAAATATAACAGTATTATCAACAAGGCAATCAAGGTTTAAACTTAAATCTAGCCTCCATCCGATGTGACATGAATATGTGACTCAATATAAAACAAACATTTTTATAGCGCATGTTTAGAAATATTTAACAGCTACAAAGGGAAAAATATGATACGACCATACACAAAACACAGGAGAACATTTCGAGGTTGGATTTCTTTTGGGGGGCATACTGAGATTTGAATCGCCGTTTAATAAATCAGACATAAATTAAGAAATGCATTAACAGCTCTTGCTATATGCAAATTTGAGATTTTTATTCATGCATGGATAAGTTTTAATCGCAATCATGAAGCTCCCCTTTATATATAAATCAATATATATATATATATATATATAGTACAAAATGAAGTTTCCAGAAAGCATCTATGTTGGAACAACAAAAGCGCGAGAAATAGTTAATGGATGTTTGAGATATTAATACCATTTTGAAGAGCATTTATTGAGAAAGGTTTTAATACATTAAAATCATATCAGAATAAAAAAGGGAGTTTTATAATTGCAATTTTAACTTATCTATGCATGAACAAAAATCTCAAACGTGCCAATAGCAAGAGCTGTTGCATATACGATGCATTTCTTAGTTTACGTCTGATTTATTAAACGGCGATTCAAATCTCAGTATGCCCTCCAAAAAGAGCCTTTCCCAATAAATGCTCTTCAAAATGGTGTTAATATCTCCAATAGCCGTTAACTATTTCTCGAGCTTTTGTTGTTCCAACATACAGATTTCAGGAAACATCATTTTATATTATATATATATATATATATATGTGTGTGTGTGTGTGTGTTTCTGTTAAAGTATATAATGCAGTTATTTTATAGAATACTTAGCTATTCCATGAAATAATTGATCGTGTCCGTTAAAGTGTGTAATATGTTATTAATTTGACACTTTAACTAGTTATACTATGAAATAACTAAGTATTCTATAAATTAATTATTGAGAGACAGTTACATTGCAAAACAAAAAAATTATCTAAAAGGAAATAACTAGGTATTCTATAAATAAACTAATGATAGACAATTAAAATTAAAAAAGAAGCAATTTATCTAATTTCTGCAGCATATAAATGGTATTTATGAAAACGAACCATACAATCATTTGTTACAACAAGGATTACTAAAATGACACTTGGAATTACAAAGAACATTATTTCTAAAACAAAAACATTTTTTGTTGACACACTGGGTTTTACACGAACATTTTTTTTAAAAAACTGACCAGTACCTAAACTTTGAGTTGTGGCAACCGACCGGAGAGATATTTCTACATCCGGTACTTCGTTTTTAATTAATTTTTGTTCGCAGACACTGAGCTGTTATCGGGAATATAATAGTTTTATGCGGCCGTTTCTTGTGCCCAATTGGAAAAATCCTTCTTCGGTTATTTTTATGATGATAGCTAAAATAGATTTGGCATCACCTTTTCCTCTGTCAACTTTAGGTACTGGGATACTGACGAATATAGATTATTTTACACTTCAACGGAATGTAGATCGTTATTCTATGAAATAACTTGTTAAACCATGAAATACAAGAGAGTTTTACACTTTAAAGGACACGATCAGCTATTTCGTGGAATAACTAGGTATTCTATAAAATAGCGGATTTCATAATTTAACGGTAACATATATATAAAGCCATTATTCAAAACAAAGAGTATATAAAGAAATATTTTAATTTAGTCACTAAAATAAAATATCAATATGATGTAAAGTTAATAAAGTATTGAAATGTTTAGTTGACCTGTTTAAAAAAAGGGAGGAATGGAATTTAGACATCTACAAAGGTAGCAAATATCATCGGACTAGACATTTCAGAATTTGCTGTGGCATATGTGGATATTTTGGCTGGTAAAATCCATGAAATTCACTCAAAATTGTCTGAATATTTAATAAAAAAAATCTTACCTGTCTTAATGAGTTTAAAGTTGACACTATTGTGATCCTGTAATATCCCATTGAGTGCAGGTGAGGTCAAGTGTTTAATAGATACGTCCGAAGTGGCAATTAAACTATGATCACTGTTTGATATGGAAGGTCGCAGGCTAGCTGATGCTTGGGGCTTATATCGGTGATTCTTGGGCTCCATCTTCAAGTTTTATAGCAGTGCAATTTCCCCCTGAAATCTTCTGTCATAAATATCAAGACCTTAATAAACTGATCACCATCCTCCAGGGAAACTGTTCATGAAATCTTCTTCTAAAGGATGTAGTAAACCCTTTGGAGAATACTGTAGTGGGTGTAACCTTATTTATGTCTTCACCACGAACGAATCTTCTTGAAGCAACAGAGGAGCAATGAAAGTGTACCCGTTGCGTAATGTTTACAAGTTGTGGCTCAGACCGTTTTTCAGTTCTGCAATTGATTTATTGAAGTTTTTTTTTCTCTCTCTTTTGATATGTTTAAAATTATATTTAGTAATTATTGGTCTTATAGATAGTTTAAATATGAATTTTAATTTTAAAAATTAATCGGCATCGTAAAAGTTCACAACTTGAAAAAAAATTACATTAAAAAAACACAATTTAAAATGTATAAAAATATTAATAATTATTATATATTAAATTAAGATTAAGGAATTGTTAACACTTTTCGAGATGAATCATTTTGCAATAGTCAAAAATATGAGTTAACTTGCTACAAAGAAATGGGCTTAATAAAAGTATTTGCAAAGGATATAGAATTATAAGAAAATCGTGAGCGAATTTTCGGCACATTTGTTAAGTATTTCAAAGCAATTTTTAATTTTGATTTTTGTTACTTTTCATATACTGTATCATTTCCTCCTTTTTTTAATCACTAGAAATATTTTCTTCGATCAAAATATAGTATCGCATATACTATCTTAGAAAATTGCAAAATAAAAGTTAACTTTATAGAGGAAATTTAATTTAACTCAAAATAAGAATTACAAGATAAATATCTTCAAAAATTCTCTTTCGTAAATATATTTTAATGATAATATTTCCAAGAATTTATACTTTATATTATGGCGATAAATTAAAGAACAATTGTAGTTTTCGCAATAAATATGATAATTGATATTTTAAATATCTAATATATATTAATTCAAAATTCTTTCGTAGATTTTGCTTCAGATTTTTTTCTCTTTACTTTTTGATGGTATTAAGAATTAAAAAAATATTAATCACTTCCATACACTAAATGTCTTCGCACTATATTCAACAAATATTGGTCTGCACTTTTTTAAACCACATTGAAGACTATAATCCAGTATATTTGGTTATCCAAACACAGAAAGTTTGCCCAATATCCAGAGATTGTTGATTAGAAAGTAATGTTAATGAACTCGGGACCTTTCTCCAATGTTTACCTTCACTAATAACAAAACGCGATAAAAAATAACTCCGCACACAAAAATAGTTACAGCACAGATAAAAACACACGCCTTTCTCTTAAACCACCACACAGTGAAGAATATTGACGTGTAGACGAAATATCTCAAGTAGACACCTCTCTTCCACAAGATAGTAGACCTGGAGGAACACTAGATCCAAGCAGAAGAACGTTCTATTTTCAGGTGCGAGTGGGGAAAAATCACAAGAGCAAAGAAGAAAGAAGGAGATAAAAAAGAGCTAGAAGAGGAAGACGAAATCAAAGCATGGAGCAGTTGGTGGAGGGTCCTTTTTTGTTATTTATTTTTTTTATATATATCCCTCGCCACTCTGGTATTTTCGTCGTAGGGCCCTAACCGCCTCGTCTTGTCAGCTGCTCTGCGCCGGGGCTAGAACTGAAGGTGGGAAGTGTTTGGGAAATTGGCATGGTTTTCGGGGGCCGTAGACAGCGCCCTTCAGCGGTGGGTTTCGACAACGATTTAGCAACGGGTGCTGCTGCCCTATGAATACCCCCCTCATCATCAACAGGTGCAGTGGCTTCAGTTTCTTTTCTTCAATCGAGGGTTTGGCCCCCGTCCCAAATGGAAGACGTTGTTTTGTTCGTCGGAAATTACGGAGCATCGACACTGGATTTGGTAAAAATAACGCCAAGAGTCATAATGTGAATCGAAATTGAATAGAAAAGATTCAGGCAAATGATTTCTGACCAAGAGTTTTAGTTCAAATTAGATATAAAATGTTATTCTCTGATTACTTTGCTCTGGGATTCAAATTGTTTGTATTGAATGGAAAAAATATTTATTATTTTCATACGTAAATCGTATAAATTAGATTTTATCCGATTAACGTATGATAATAATATGTAAATATACGCACGTAATAATACTTAAATATACATACGTAATAATACGTAATACGTAAATATACATACATGATAATACGTAATTTAATACATGATAATATAATACGTAACATACATGATAATACGTAAATTATAATACGTAAATATACGTACGTAATAATATGTAATACATTAATAAATTATAATACGTAAAGATACGTACGTAATAATATGTAATACATAATTAAATTATAATACGTAATGCATAAATAATAAAGAAGATTTGGAACAATTTTTTAATGAAACAATATTGTTTTAATTTTGAAATGAAACATAATTTAGCCGATTTACGTATGAAAATAATACAATTTACGTATGAAACCAATGATTTCTGACCGATAATTTTTATTTCAAATAAGATATAAAATATTATTTTCTGTATACTTTACACTGGGATTCAAATTGTTTATATTGAATTGAAAAAATATTTATTATTTTCATACGTAAATCGCCTAAATTAGAATTTATCCGATTTACGTATAAAAATAATACGTAAATATACGTATGTAATAATGCGTAAATATACGTATGTAATAATGCGTAAATATACATACGTAATAATACGTAATGTGTAAATATACATACACAATAATACGTAATACGTAAATATACGCGCGTATTAATACGTAATACATAAATAAATTATAGTACGTAATACATAAATAATAAAGAAGATTTGGAATGTTTTTAATGAAACAATATTGTTTTAATTTTGAAACGAAACATAATTTAGCCGATTTCAAATGAAAATAATATTTATTATTATACGTATTAATATACGTACGTAATAATACGTAAATATACATACGTAATAATACGTAATACGTAAATATACATACATAATAATACGTAATACGTAAATATACATACATAATAATACGTAATAAGTAAATATACGTACGTAATAATATGTAATACATAAATAATAAAGAAGATTTGGAATATTTTTAATGAATCAATATTGTTTTAATTTTGAAACGAAACATAATTTAGCCTATTTTCGTATGAAAATTTATTTATTCTTTTCATACGTAAACGGCTAAATTAGAATTTATCCGATTTACGTATGAAAATTTTATGTAAATAATATGTAATACGTAAATATACGTACGTAATAATACGTAATACATAAATAAATTACTATACGTAATACGTAAATAATAAAGATTTGGAATATTCTTTAATGAAACAATATTGTTATATTTTTGAAATGAAACATGTTCAATAATTATTAAACGTTATACGTATTTCTTAGCAATCAAATTAAAATATGAATAATCTTAAATCTTTAAATATGCCTTTTTCATTTTTTTCTTGAATTGAGAAATTAACTATAAAATAAATAAAAAATGTCTAATTTCGGAGTATTTTAGGTTTAGATTCATTATGAGTCATCATTATGAGAAATAGGTTGAATTAAAATTTAAATAATAAATGGCAAAGAGACAATGTTTGCTATGACAGAAATTGAAAATATAATGTTTTACTTTTAAATTATTTGATAATAAATCATTTTAAATGCTTTTAAATAAATCAATTGCGACTATATATATAAAATAAAGTAAAAGAACATTAGCGACATCTTTAAATAGTTAATGATTTATTTAAAAATGTTTTAAAATTGATGAGTTAATTTATAACTGCACTTTAACCAGATATACTCAAAGCTAACATGTTTCTTTTATACCTTTATTATATATAAAAATATAAATGAATTTATACTTTTATATATCATAAAAGTATAAATCATTAAATTCATTTTTATTGTTTGAATGTCATTTTGTAATCGATAAATTCTTTTTAATATAAAATTCTATCTTTCTCAAAAAATATTGAAACGCATAAAGAGAGGGAAATTAATGCTAACAAAAGAAAAGAATTTGATCATTTCAAAATTAATTTAACTCAAATTGATTTATATAATTCTTGAGAAAAGTAATAAATGCGTACTTTTTACTTCTCGAATATTAACATTTTGGTTGAAATCAATCCCTTTTACTAGTCTAATTTTTTAGTCAGATATACTTAGCACTTAAGAATAATGACATCTGAGTAAAAGCTGGTGTTTAACATATAGTATAATGTTTAGTCGGATATTTTTATAATATAAATTTATTTATCAATTTAAAGAATCTAATCCTTTTATGATTCTTTATTTTTAATTCCATGAACTATCCAAAAAATTTTAATTAAAAGTTGTTTCATAGTAGAAATAATAAGAATTTTTCCGTATCGAGTGCTATTAAATTTTCCTATCAATTAAATACACATTTCACATTTCTTATGATAAATAAAATTTTAAGAATTAAAGGAAATAATTATTTAATTTCTTTACTTCTTAGAATCTTACTCTCTTCACTTATTAGAATTATATTAATTTTAAAAAACTGTTCCATTTTTGATCCTTGAATTTTAATTCTCTGAACTGGTTAAAAATTTCGAATTACAAGTTGTTTGATAGTGGAAATAATAAGAATTTTTTCCATATCGAGTGCTATTAAATTTTCTTATCAATTAAATACACATTTCACATTTCTTATGATAATAAGATTCTAAGAATTAAAGGAAATAATTATTTAATTTCTTTATTTCTTAGAATCTTAATTTTTTTATTTCTTAGAATCTTACTTTCTTCATTTATTAGAATCTTAATTTCTTTACCTCTTATTATATTAATTTTAAAAAACTGTTCCATTTTTGATCCTTGAATTTTAATTCTCTGAACTGGTTAAAAATTTCAAATTACAAGTTGTTTAATAGCGGAAATAAGAAGAATTTTCTCCGTATCGAGTGCTATTAAATTTTCATATCAATTAAATACACATTTTACATTTCTTCTGATAAATAAGATTCTAAGAAGTAAAGAAAAAAGTATCATAAAATTGTGGATATTTTTAAAATAAAATCTTAAAAAATTATTATTACTAATACCTGCCACCGAGAATAACATAAAAAGGATACTAAACTTTTAATTGATGAATACTACTATGAATGTTAATGTTTTCCTACTATTAAAGAATCTCTTTGAAACATTAATTACTAAAACATCAGATAATTCATTGTGTTTTCTGAATAATTTTCAACACTTTTAATCCACTTTAAAAGATTTAATACACAAAGAATGACAGTAATCAGTATTGTAATCATTAAAAAATTTTGGGAACTCGAAACTTTTTATGAATCCAAATGTTTTAGACATTGGATTTCTGAATTGGATTCTGGGATTTCTGAATCAGAAAATAAAGTTTATGGTATTATTATATCTGTTGTTCTGTTTATTAACTCAATACCTCAAAGACGTTTTCAGACAACCGTGATTTTTTATGAGGTCTTTAACGACCAATTTCTAGATTTTTTTATTCGAACCTTCAGAAAACCCCCCTGCTCCCCTAAGTATCACAAGGAGTATATAACAGATTACATACAGAAATCAAAGGCAGTACAGGCGGATAAAAACCATGCCCTACCCGGGAATCGAACTCATCGAACACCCAGATCACGTGGAGGGCGCACTGCCTCCGTGCTAGGACGTCGGCAAATTTTTAAGTTTGTATCGAATTTCGAATAAAATTCTTCACACAAAAAGTCTAACTTTCGGAATTTTCTTTTTAAATTTAACGCGACAATTATAAAATTTACTAAACAGGTTGTAGATTTTGAAATATAGTTTAATTATATTAATGTCTCGTTGTAAAGAAACACCAGGGCTATTTTGGGATGAATATCGTAATTTTGAACCACAATCAGATGACGAGGACGACAACTGAGCTGGCACTCGATGGATTTAGATGCAACAGATCTTATACAATGGTTCTTTGGTGGAATTGAATCCCCAACCTGAAACTCTTCCATTAAGGAGCTGACCATCGGCCAGTCCACTCTTTCGTACACATATACACCTGATTACTCAAAAGCACGACGACTCAAATAAATGAAATGTGTTGATCTTTGTAGTAAAATGATAGTTTTGTATCAAATTTTAGTTTATATAGTTCAAAGTACATACTGGACTTTTTGTGATACTCTACGAAGAACTAACTTCTCATGCTTAGGACAGAATCTGAGTTTCAAAACCTTCACGATTTTGTTCAAGATATTTTTACGTGGGGAGAAATTTGAAGATAAGTAAGAAAGTATCGGACATACCACTCTTGCTGATTTTAATATAAGGGAAGCAAGTAATATAAAAAAGAATAAAAGGAAATCTACTATGCGTACTCCAATGTATTGTGTCAGAACATACATTCTTGAACGGTTTCTTGAACGGCCAAGCACCACCTGCTCCTGTGAGTTAAATTATAATTTTATTCATTTTAATCGTTTCATTGAATGAGTCACTTTAGCATTGCGAAAGATCAAAAAAACTTTGTCTCCCATTTGTTGCTTAAGAAAATATCCCATTTCCTATTTATTTCATTTCGTATATTCACGAACTCAAAATGACATTTTTCTAGGTTTTATTTGCTGTAGTCACTAACTCATTTTTTAAAAAAAATTAGAGCTTTATTAAATGCAGTAGTAACGCGGTAGTAAAAGCTGACTTTAACGTTTGAGTAGATAATAAAATTTTTATTTTTCGCTTACGGATTTTTGTTGACCCCACAAATCTCATTACCAAAACAACATCTTGTTACAATTAATATAAATAATTTATCAAAAAACTGTTGATTTTAACAAGAATCGAACTCGCAATTTTCATCTTCACGTGAAAAATACTAAATTCCTTGCATTTTACTGATTGAGCTCTTGCTTATTGATTTAAATTTTCCTCACTAAGTGCTAAGACTCTATTTAAAGTATTAGATATTAATTAAGTCTCATAAATGAATTAATATTTGAAAATCTGTATTAAGTATCATGTCAAGTTTTAAAAAATGTACTTGAACTTGAGTGGATAAATTAAAAGTATTTTATTAACTATTGAAAATATGAACTAGATATATAAATATATATATAGAGAGAGAGTGTCAATTAGTATTAGGAATTGAAAAAAAGTTGAATGTATTTGGCCGCTTTCGACATGACCTTTTGGAAAAACGCTCGAAATCTATATTTTTGAATATTGGTATAAAAAAGACAATTGGAAACCAATTTTTTAAAAAAATGGTAAAAGTGGGGGGGGGCTGTTGGCTAAAAAGAGATATAGAGCAGAACGTTTCAATTTAGAGATTCATCAAATGATTTGCTTAATATTTTGCAGACAGCGCGAGAAATGTATTTTATATTTCTTGATCTAAAAGTTAAGATAGATTTCTTTTCATTTTTTAACAACTCATTACTTACATTCAATTGATAGAAAAACACTTATTTTTCATTCTGAAGCACTAAAAAATAACAAAATATTTCTAAATGCGAATTACTTATTCTTCAATTCAAGAACTGCAGAACGTATTGAGAAATTATTATGCCACATTTGAACAAAAAATATGTATTAGAGTTTAACTGATGAGAGTTTTCCCATTAAAATAATCCCATCAAAGTTGGGACTAAGATGAAGTTGGGAAAATAGATTTAAAGATATAAAAAGTCATTAAAACAAATGTAATTGCAAATATAAAAATCAGTGCATTTAAAAAAAAAGACATGGAAAAAATTCTAACCGTTTTATACAGAAATCTATTCAAACATTAAGAATATTTTTTAATCATAAATTCACTAAAATTCAACTTTTTAACATTTTTTTTACATTTATATTATGAAAGTTCGTTTTAATTTCTAAATTCCCGTTATATCTATAAAGCACAAAACTCATTTAAGTCTAAAACATTTTTACATTAAATGATACGTGTACTAACTATATGTATTATTTAATAAGAGTTAAAAGAAATTATCTAACTATATAATGAATTGAAAAAGGCTTCAGTATATTTTAGATTAAAGTTTTTTCTAATGACACAAATGAACGCGAAAACTTCTGATGTAAAAGAAAGAAAGCAATTTAAGTATTTTATTTCGTTTAAGAACCAATCAAAACTCTAAAGTCTTCATTAGATTTTTAATATGAGAACCAGAATCATTTTATCAAAAGAATATAAAATTAAAAAAGAAATAGACAGGATTGCCAAAAGGATTCCTCTGGCTGTCACGAGCCGTTATTGCACAATGAGGATTGCATTCTCGATTTGAATTAGCGCAACTCACTTAACGCTAATCTCAAGAGAATGAATGAACTCGACTAAGATGAATCTCTTAACTGGATAAGAGTCTAAATATAAAATCTAGTACTATTTCAGCAACAAAATTAAAATCAGCAGGAACTATAAATAGAATCTTTAATTTTAAATCCAATTAATCATTCTGTGGGTAAATGGAAAAATCAATTTAGATAGTGATAGCATTTGGGGCAAAAAGCGCTGTCAGATTGAACTTAGACATAAAAATCAGCAATGATAAAAATTGGAACCTGATATCTCAAATTTCATGTTATTATATGAGAATGATATTATTTTTAAATCATTGTTTGTCTTAATAATTAAATTCAATAACAAATTTAAACACGTTTGGAACAATCATGTGATTACCAGAATATGCATGCATCGATATATCGAGAATCGGGTACATGGGGAATATTCGTGCCAAGTTGTAGCTTTTTGTTGATGATAAGTCGCCAAATGTGACAATCATCCTTATCATTTTCTAATAACCCTAAAAGCGGAAAATTCATGCCCCAAAGCACTAAATCACCAATTTTCTGAAGGCTCATTTTGTATTTTCAAAAGTCTCAAACCATCATGTTCTCACATAATAAAGACATTTTAAAAACAACAAAAAATGTAACAATGTTGTCATTGACTTACACTTTTAAATTACAAATTAAATTTCTATTTTTTAATTATTTTTTCCGATAAATCGCCAAATGTTACAACGTTCTGCATTTCTTTCGAATAATCCTAAAAGCGAAAAATTAATGCCTCAAAAGCGATAAATTGACAATTTTTAACCCACACATTTTGAGGCTTCAAAAACATCAAACCAATACAACATCTTGTTCTTACATGATAATAAGTAGCAATTAATATAAACACAATTATGTGTATTTAGAGGTTTCTGTGCTCATTAGCGACCATCGGTATCTACATAAATGCTTGTGTAAAAAACACTGCGCCGTAAAATTTCGAGAATTTAGGACAATTCAATTTATATATCATAGAATCTTTTGTGGAGAGCTGGATTCGATTTTCAGCAAACAATTTTAATAGTTTTTATTAAATAACTTAAATATTTTTACAGATCGATAAATATTTTTCCTTATACGGTTAGTTTTAGGTAAGGAAGAGAGGATTACAGATATTTTATTTGATGTTAAATTAATGCAAGTTCAATGATACCCTACGATGGTGACGAAAATAAAATTCTAGAAAATATACAAATTTTGGCAATATCACTCTTAGGAGCAAAGATACTTTGATCCTTCTAGAAAATTACATACTCAGTTGGAAAAATATGAAGAGCGAAGCTGTTAAGAAGAGATAATCTTATATCTTAAATTCCTACTATTAG
>JAOUZG010004491.1:1568791-1583356 GCA_026289955.1 Argiope argentata | reverse complement strand
TATATATATATATATAGTCCAAATTTTCAATCGTTAGTAAAATACTGTGTATTCATCCAATTAAGTTCAAGTAAATATTTTTTAACTTGTAGTGGATCACATTTGATGTTAATACAGTTTTTTTATTAATTTATTAATTTTTTATTTATGAACTAAAAACAAACTTTCTTGCCAATATAATTTTTTGATCAATTATATATAGTAACTATACTAGGAATGATAAATTGTCTATTTATACGGGGGCAACGAAACTGCTTGAAGGGGTACTGTTTACACATCTATGCCAAGATCTTTCCAAAAAGGACGAATAATATCCTTTTGTTGCACTATTTATAATTGCTCCTCTGGACATGTATGCTTTCTATCCGTGCAATTATCATGATTGATTCCCCCTAAATGTTATCTCCTCACATATTTAAGCTTTTGAAACTAGATTTTACGTAATTGTCATATCTTCGTGACTTGAATAAGCCAACGTAGAAAGCTGTTTGAATTGAGCAGAAAATCGTATTGAGAATATATTACCTATGCTTTATTGTCAAAAGTAATTCCTTTCAGTAATTTCCTTCTTTTAGCACATTTGTATTTGCTAGAATAACGAAGGTTCATTCAAGATAGACTTTGAAATGCTTCATTCTTGTTCATTCTTTTGAATGTTTCATTCTTTTTGATGGAATAGAAATAATAGATTGAATAAATATAAAACCATTTGCAGAACGCAGAATATAAATGAAATAAACAAATGACACAACTTTGTCATTTAAGTTCATGTATCATTTTATATCAAACTTTTTGTCTTGCAATGTGGCGAGATGTCTAACAATTTGTTTAATAAATTCTCGAATTAAATTTTGGACAGCGATAAACGAATTGCGGTTTTATAATTTTTGTTATTTCTAGAGAGCTTTGCAAAATTAAATTGAATTCAAATAAAGGCATGCAATTTTTTTTCTAATTTAAGAAAAAACATTGGAATTTAGCTATTACTAAGAGAAGTTAATCCCCATAAAAAGAATTAGCGATGAAAAAAATTCAGTGAAAAAAAAAGATTAATTGAATTTAAGAATAATGTAGGGTGTAGTTCAAGAATAGAGAATTAAATTAATCAGTGAGAAAAAAAAAGGGATTCTACGCCAAAAAGAATGTTCTTTAATTTAAGAAGCAAAAAGTTAAATGGATAAAATAGGTATTAACTAAAATTTCACTGAAATAATCACGGAGTTTTTTGAAAGTGGCAAGAAAAATTAGGATAGTCTCAAACTGGCAAAAACATTAAGCTTTGACACGAATTCTTAAAAATAATGAGAAATTATTAGATGAAAAAATGTAATAGGGCACGAGACCATTTTTACAGAATCATTCCCAAGTATTTTGATGTAATTAATTTATTAATGGATATAAGTACTTAATATGCGTCATCTAATCGTGAAAATACAAATTTCAAATGTATATCATATTGCAGAAATCCTAAAAAGAACATATTTCTTCATAATAAAAAAAATAAATACTTGTCAATACTTCTGAAAAATGTGCATGTTGATTGATAATTACTCAGACTACTTTATCTTTAGATATCATGCACAATTTGGAACAAAAAAATTTGGAATTTGAAATGTTATTTCTAAATTTAAAGCATTATATTAATTTATTCATGATTTGGGGGAGGGGTGGTAATATAGTATTAAGGATAAATAGTGTTAATGAAAATTTTTCCAGTCGCTCCAGATTTGTTCGAAAGCGCTCCAATTTTTATTATTATTCACTCTCACCCTTCTGAAACAAAAGTACTTAACTTTTAAAAAATCTGTAGTTTTAAGTTATTACATTGGTTAATTTTGATATTTCATAATCAAACTTCAAGATGTGTTAAAAGGTAACATCTTTAAAGGAAACTTTTGTTCCAAAAGGGTTAGAGTAAGTAATAATGAAAATTAAAGCGCTTTCGAACAAATATGGAGCATCTGGAAAATTTTTCATTAACGCTATTTATCGCTAATATTGTATTATATTATATTTCCCTCCAACTCATAAATAAATCAATATAAAGCTTTAAAATTTTATGTGTCATCTCCTATAGTGTTACTCTTGATAACTGTGAAATATCAAATTGATAATGTGAAAAATTGCAAAATATAGTTTTAAAGGTCAATGGTCGTCTTATAGATTAAGAAATTTCGATTTTTTCATGAAAAACTGTAGAAAATATCAACGCATAAGTATAAATCTTCAAACATTTCAATATAATTTATTTCATTTTAAACAATATCTTATTAATGATACCAATTTAATTATTGTGCAATATTTTGACAAGATCGTAAAATATTTTTTACAGAGTTTTTAACTCATTTTCTTTTTGTGATTAAATTATACCTCTTCATTATTTCATCAAATATTTAATCGCGTGACTTTTTTCTATTAATGAAAGACAATGAAAAAAGAATCTTCATATTATCTATGCAGTATAGATGCTCAATAAGGGATAGAAATGACAGTAACGGGAAAGATAATGAGCAATTGTAACAAAGATTATTCGGAACAGGTATAAAGTATATTTTTGATGTCATTATGATTTCACGAGACTCGATGATATTAAGAAAGTAAATACTTGACATAAACAGTTGGTGAAAGGCTACAGCTAAGAATATCAAAATTCTAATATGTATCACAATTTTGATGCTAAATATACTTAGTTGAGAAAATTTTATACATGGAAAAAATGCATAAAAAATTTAATAAACTCAAATACATCCAACATTACTGGTGAATTTCTGATAACCAAAAGTAGAGAGTTACGCAATATTTTATTCATTTATTTAAAAAAAGATGTTACAATCTCTCTCTATATATATGCGTCCAATTTTAGAAATTTTAATACTGTAGTTAAAATTTTATGCCTAAATAGTGCATGTTTATTTTTAATTTTTCGCATAAAAGCTGGATAAAATTTTATATAAGATTTCACTGATGTTCCAAGAAATATCAATAATTTTATTTCAGGAGGAACAGCAAAATGATTTAAAACATATCCTTAGGCAAATATACTCTCAACCCAACCGGGAAATCGTTTTTCAAAAATAAAATGTATTCATGAATGATAGCTTCAGCCGAAGTCATATATCTGACTTGCAGGTTTTGATAGAAAATAGAGCACGTGAGATTTATGGGCTTGCTTCTTTGGTGGAACATCTTGGACTTCGGATGGCTGAATCATAGAAAACAAAACTCAACCCATTCCAAAATGAAATTCCATTTATAAGAACAATCAGATCACAATCAAAGGTGATCAAGGGTTCTAGCAAAACTTAACTCACTAAAACCTATATATTTGCTAATTTTTCATCACATTTATGAATCCCTTTTTTTCTAATTTAGCGGAATTTTATATTTATTAAATATGGCTGTTGATGCTTTATAGAAAATATTTATTCAAAAAGAATATACAGGGTTTATAGATATTTGTTTCTATGGGAGACCGAGGTCAGAAAATGTCAACATTCGCATGGTGGATGCCGATATTATCGTTCGATATATACCAAATATGGACTATGTGAATGCTAATATTCATTAGGGAATGTCGATGTGTACCAAACTGAAGTTATTTAAGGTACATATACACAGGCATTAGTTCAATGCAATACAATATTCTTATATCTTAATTCTGGAAAAATTGCCGAAACTGCACTCATATAAGACTTGTATATTTGTTCACTATTATGATCCTTAAGAAGATTAATTTTTTTGAAATTTTGTATCTATATTAATTTAAAAAATTCTATAATATTGTCAGTAACAGTAGTAAAATTTTATTCTCAAAAAAAGTTCTTAAATGAATCACATTGATGAAATATATTTTTAAACAATAAATTAATTGCTTTAGAACACTCAATGAATTACAAATTGCTCATAGTTTTTCCATAGGGTTATTTAGTTAACCAGAATATTTTAAGTCATTAAAAATATATTATTTTATTTATCAAATGTGCCATACTAATTTTAAAACAATTTAAAACTAGGTCCTTGGTGAGGGTCAACCTCGCCCTTCCTCTCGATATAGTCCTGATTATAAAAATATATATAGTCCTGTGGCGCTATCTTTATAAGTCAGATAACATCTAAGATACTGATGTCGACTTTTGTGTTACGGTCATATTACTCCGTTACAGGTCCTAGCGTCGCAGGTTCATATCGCGATCTTTAATCGGTACATTGGTGATCTTGGCAATGCAACCTCCTGAAAGACACGTGGCGCCATCTACCCGCAGCAAAAACAAACAAAATCATCAAAACTCACTTGTCGCAAGCAAGCAAGCAAAGCAAAGTCATCAGACTCACATGACGCAAGGCAAGCAGCAACTCGCCAAAACGCTTGGCGCTATAAAAATCGTTTTGTCCCTCCACCGAGTCACTGGTGGGAGAATACTGTGGAGCTAGATTCATAAGGCAGATAACATCTACGTTACCGATATCGACTTTTGTATTATGGTCATATTACTCGGCTTCAGACTCTAGCCTCGCCTGTTCGTACCGCACCCTTCAGTTGCTACTGTCCTGATTATAAATTAGTTGTTTGTGTCCTCAATATGTTGTTACGTAAATAAATATAGCTCATAGCTTTTTTACGTAATATATTTCTTCAAAAATGATACACACGGTTTATAAATAATATTCAACCGAGTTTAAAGACTATCGACATTCACTGGTGGATATCGACAATATCGCCCGACTAATGTCCAACTAGTTAATACCAACTTGAATAGGGTGTGCCTATAAAGTGAGTGAACATCACGATGCATACGTAACTATGTGAATCCTAATATTCACTGGGAAATGTCGATATGTACTAGATTGAGGGCTTTTAGAGTTCATATACACTGCACCGGTTCATTGAACAATATTTATAGAAATTTCAATGATTTGAGTCAATTTTTTTTGTAGGTTTGGTAGATAAGAAAGAAGTGTTTTGACAAAGCGATGTCTTTTTCTCCCTTTTCTTTTAATGCTGTGAGGAATCTTAATAATTTGAATCTTAAATCTTAGAAAATGACGTGAGAGGTAGGGGAGACCAACCAACTGATTAGTAATTTACGATAGGAAACATTTCTTACAAAAATGAATGATAAATTTAATTTCAAACTTTTCAGTGATGTGAGTAAAAAAGTCATTAAATCTCAATGTCACAAAAAATGGACGTGAACCAATTTATTTTTCTTTAAGTAAGCATTCCAAACTTTATATGTTTCATAAAGAAAATGGACATAAAAAATCTTCAGGAACAATCCAAATAAGATGCCTTTTTTTTATTCCTTCATCACGACATCTTTCTACTCCGCCAATATTGAAAAAAAAACTATTTAAAAATAAATCACTGGATAATCAGAAAACACTAAGTCGACAAGAAATGTAAAACGCAGTAAACGCAGATGAGTGAAGGAGAAATAATAATCATTAAGAAATTTATAATTCAGTCGAGTTTGTCTTTAATTAAATGTTACTTATATTCTATATTAACCCTTTGCATTCCGAAAAATAATTAGATGCAAAATTATTCCCCTAATACAAAGATTTGTTTATTGCTATGAAAATTAAATGTACATAATTCTTTTCAGTCGAATTTCTTAGAAAAATTAATCTACATCTCTTAACCATTATGTATACGTTTTTAACAATTGAATTTCAAAAATAAATAAATAAAACGTCAAAATGATGCACCTTCTTGAATGGTGAGTCAGAGACACCATCGGAAAACGAAAGGTTAAATCTGCTCCTTCGTTTTGGATAGAAGGCGATGATTGACATTTCTTTTAAAGTAATTATAGATACAAATATTTATTTCCCCATCACCCATACAAAATCATAAAAACACGCTACAAACCGATTTTAATGGCATTATTTTGTACCTTCGTTGCTGCAAATCTTTGGATCTCGATAATTTCCCACTTTGAGCAAATTCTTCATATAAGGTGTAAATAAATTGATGAAATGAACCAATTGAATGCAAAAATACATGAAGACGATGTTTTTATTGAAACATCGGAACCAGAATGGAGAATACATCACAACAGAACAAAAGAATCGGGGTTTATTTTAATTTTTTACTATAACTTGGCTCTCTCTAAATTACGCATACCTAATATTATTTTTCTGCAAAGTTAGATTCATCGCTAAAATAAAGATTTATAAATATTCTTAATTGATGCTGAACGGATGCCAGTTTCAAGACTCGACGACGATTTGTCAACAAAAGTGGAAGCTCGAAAAGTACAAGAAAAATAAATGTGTTGCAGGGGGGAAAACGGAATACAGTTTTAAAAAAATTAAATCGCGATAATTTTACGAAGGGTTAAAAAACTCATAAGCATAAGTATTTCATAAGAACGATACTTATAGCTTAGCTTTATAATAAGCTATAAGTTTGATATAGTAACTTAGTTTCATAATAAGCTGTAAGTTTTGATACTTGTAGCATAGCTTCATAAGTAAGTATAAGTATTTAATTAGTGGCTTCCAATGGATTTATCAACTGGAAAATGTCAGTAATTTCAGTTTTAAATCTCGGAAGCTCGCGTAATATAAGTTAGAAATAGAAGTTTTCAACATCTGCAGGAGGTTCTGTATCTAACAGAATACAATCCATCAGGTAAGAATGTCTTATACCAAGGACATTGAGTGATGATCTAAGTCGAAGCAATCTGACTTTCGAATCTATCACTAAATATCGCGTGTAGTAAATGGGCCACAAAAATTTACCATTCTTAGAAGTCATTGGTTGCCACATGCTACGCCATTGGTTGAAAAAAAACAAAGAGAAAAAGAACAATGAGAAAAAGAAACTGAGGGTCTTAGTCCAGGAGGAATCAATCCCTGAAGGACTTCTCACCACTCAGCCACTCTTAGCAAACACCTAAAGACAAACCCCGAGATGATCAAAAAGCAAAGGGCAGGAAATGAAAATCCGAGTAAGTAGAAGATAACCAGGGGACACAACCGCGGTCGAAGAACGATGAGAAAAAGTCGACTTTTTTTCTTTCTGGTTGCAACGATTTTCTTAGCTCTTGCTTCGAGAGCTGGCTTCGAGCCAGCCTCCGTCTCTGCTGGGGTGCAGGCCGTAAAGAATGCGCATTGTGAATGGGATGGCAAGAGAGGGTTCTCAAAAACAATGGGGGAAGAGGTACAAGCGATCTGAATTTCCTCTGGCGCCACCTGAAGGTTATCTGTCGGCTGTACGAGCGGTAGTTTCGTGTTAATGGAGTGTGTTAATACAATTCGGGATGGACTTCTCAAACAAGTGGCGCCATCCCAAACGACTTTTTGTTCTAAAATGCATTTTCAATTATGCATTGATTGAGCTGTAAAACAAAGGAGATTTATCGCTGTTTCAAAATGCAAATTTAGGTGGTTTTATATCATATCTTTTATCTTGTTTATGTTGTTTTTTTGGTAGAAGTTTTAGAAAGTCTGTGCAAAAATCTAAATATTTTTCTCTTTTGTGTCGAATTAGAAAGTAACTGATTGATTTGCTTGAAGAAATAATCTTAGAAAAAGTGAAATATGATCCAAACGATGCTTTCGATTTCGAATTTTTTTAAAAAAAGGAATATGAGCAATACTACCAAATTACTTTTTTGTTGTAGCATCTATTTATGAAAACTATGCCAAGAAGATTAACACTAAGTTTACGGACGCATTTCGAATTTTATAAGGAAAATTACAAAACCCGTTTGTATTTTTATTTTATCTCTTGTAATTACTTTTATCCATTGATCGAGATAAATTTATATTGAAGTCTATTTTCTTCAAAAGCGTTGAAATACTGAAACTCTCTTTATGATATACCTATCTCTACGGATATCCGTCAATTTGACGCGATAGTAATTTAGAGAAAATTTTGAGCAAACATGCAGACATCACACCGATAATCAATAGAAATGTATCGACAATACTTCGATCCGTTATCCGTTATTAATAACAGTTTTGTGATCTTTACCAGTGCGAATTCCTAACGTACGTAATGCCAGTCTGTTTAAATGCGTGAAGTTCTTGGTTTCCCTGGTGTAGGAAATATGGTATTTTGGATGGCTTAAGAAGATGATTGTCATTTATAACAGGACATACTTCTTTGTGATCCGCATATTCGCTTTGAATTGATCAGTATTTTTTTTTTGTTTTATTTTAAGCATGAATATTATCTCTGATCCATTGCATTTTCTCTTCCTTCTATAATTATAATATTTTTGGTTAATTGGTTTTTTTTAAATTTTTCTTTCAAAAACAGCTGTTACTATGAATTACGAAGGCAAATCAAAAGGTCTTTGCTCCTATTTTTTAAAGCCAAAATACGGCTGTGAATACAAATCAAACATATACTTTCCCAGCAGTGAACGCTCCTTGAACCCTACCAGCCGTATCTGTCTTTTGCTTCGATAAGCGGCGCTGCTATCAGTAATTTAAGATGGCTTCAGACGTTCACAGCTTATGAGCAGCGAAGTGTTATTCGTTTTCTTAGGAGCAAGGGACAAACGCCCATAGCAATTCACAGGAAAGTGCCCCCTAAATACGGGTGCAACCATCAATTCCAACAGTTATTGTTCCACACTGGCTCGTCTGCGGGAAGCCATCAGAAAGAAGAGCTGAGGAATTCACGATGTGGTTATCCTCCACGACAATGCAAGACCATATGTGGCAGTCCAGACCGTCGCTAAGCGCCAGTCATTCCACTGGGAGAATCTGGAACTCCCACCTTAAAGTCCAGACCTTGGCCCTAGTGATTTCCACGTTTTCGGTCAACTGAAGAAGTGTTTGGCAGGACAGAGCTTCACATGTGACGAAGAAACCCAGAACGCGGTTCCACAGGCAGCCGGAAGAATTCTTCCACAGGGAGATCTCTAATTTAGTGCTGCGATGGGACAAATGTCTAAACCGGTGTGGTGACTATGTGGAGAAATAATGTAAATGTACGTAGTACACTGCGTATATTTGTAAATACCTGTATGTACCTGTTTTTGGTGAATAAAAAATAGACGCAAAGATTTTTTGATTTGCTCTCCCGAATCTTTTTAGAATGCGATGGTCTGGTGGAAGACATCAGCTGGAGAATGGGGAGTCCAAATTCGATTTCTTATATCATCGAAGAACTGCCGTAAAATGGGTCAACCGTAAATTCGCTCAGATCAACCGCCTTTTAAGAAATGGGATGCGGGCACATATATGGTTAGGTGCCAGTTTAGGTATCATTCTCGTCATCTGATAGCGGCTCAAATTATGAAATCATTTCTGCAAAACTTTTTGTATTGATTGAGAACAGGATATTGATAGACCCAAGAAAAAGAGAAAAAATGGAATTTCTTTCTATGTATATAAAAATATAAATACAAAAATAGCATACTTCAAATCCAGATCTGTCTTTTATTCTATTATATATTTTCTATCCAATATTGTATTAACTATTTTCTATCTTTTATTTTTACACCCCCATGCTGCAATAATGTCACTTTAGAAAACGAGAACCAATCATAATATCCGTAAATAATTGATTACGATATTTGATGTGCTCTCTGATTGGGAAATTGGATTGTAATTAGCCAAAGATATCCTACACTAATGCACTAGCTTGATTAAACGCACGAAGCAATCTCAGTGATTGTCATGGAGACAGCACGTAACGGGAATTATAGTAAATTTCAATGAGCCATCACCAACTAAGATGCAACCAATCCTATTAAAGGTCGGTTTTATCTTGAAAGTGGAGGTAACTGGGTCACATATTCTTAATCCATCCACTCGAGAAATCTGAGCCAATTACCACACAAGGAGATTTTTATCCCGATACCTTCAGATCCCCATTTAGAACAATCAAGAAGTAACTACTAAGGGAAACACCCCTCATGTCTAAGATTGGGGGGGGGGGGAGTGAAAGCAAAGCTGCCATGACAAATAGCATCCAGTTGTATGGTTAATACAAAAAAATTTCTAATATGAAAAGTTCATTGCTTCACTCACTTATAGAAATGCGACCCGTCATAGATGTTGACCAAATTTTCAGAAAGTCGAGTTAGAGGGGTGTTAGAAAATATAAATAGGAGAGAATAAATTTATTTCACGATCTATGGCATATAAAAGGAAAATAATAATTTCAGAAGAATAACATAATCATTCGTAAAAATTCAAACGACTATCAAATTCAAATCAATGATTGCGAAAATACTTAACGATTCCTTGCATGAAATTGAATAAAACGCGTCAGTCGGTTTTTTTAACCAAGTTAAATCACACATCAAAATAGTTAAATATTAGAGAAAAACTTTAAGTTTCTTATTGAATTTTGTCCAAATTTTATTTTCATATCATTGTTTAGAAAGAAATAAAATCCATATGAAATCAATGCAACTATTTCGAATTCAACCTATTTATGAAAACGGATGACTCAAGACTTTAAATCTCAATACTGAGTAAATCTTACTCTTGCCATACTCTTTGTCACGAACATATGGGCTTTTTTCAAAATTGTGTTTTTCGAATTGAAGAAGATCTAAAACGTGATGATACCCCAAAATCTTCAGTTCGAATTTTTTTGATGATCATGTTATTTTCTCTGTACTACTTATATGAGAAAAATTAAAAGAAAATACCTTCAAATCTTCTAAGGAGATTCAACAGTTATTATTTAGCATGCGATAATCGACAAAAAATATCATTGTTTCTTGTAACAATAAAATCCATTTCCAGCAATTATCTGTTTATTATTTCTGCTAACTTCGATCGTCACCATTTGTTAAACTAAACAGCTGCATAAACTTAATAAGAACAAGTCTGTTATCTATATATCTTCTTGGAGACTATTCCGATCATCCGACTGAGGTTTAAATAGTCGTCAAATGCTAATGGCGGGAAGAAATTCTAAAAGTATTTAGGGCAGCAGACGATTTATCTGAACCAGATGCAAAAAGTCAAAAGAATTGGAATCAATATTTATCTAATCTTCGTTTACAATTGCAGGCAGACGAAAGCCATTTCCGCTACATTAGTGGGTCTGTTTAATTGAATGCTACTTTTCTTTTCGAGTTCCATAAATGAGAGCTAATTTACGCTATCTTTAGACAATCATGCAGAGCAAAAATAGGCTTAAAGTTCGCTGATATATAAATACAGAGAAAAAAAATTCTAGATATGGAATATTCGAAATAATGGTATTAAGTCTGCAATGAGGTTTAGAGTTTTTTTAAAAAAATGAAAGAATCCTATCTCTCTCTTGAAAATAAATGAGAAATTTGTGAATTATTAGCATACTTTTAAAAATAAGGAAAAAATTAAAATCTTATTATAAGTGATTATATCGATTGCATCAAAAATATCATTTATCTATAGATATATTACTATGAACTATTATTTAAAAAATAACTGACTGCTTAAATTCGACAATTAAACTACAGTTAAAGAAACTGGGATATTCTGTATTAGTTTTGAAAATACAGAGAATTTCCATAGTAAATATTATAAAATATAAAAATATATATAATTAATATTGATAAAAAATTAATACATTATAAAATTAATACAAATATAAATAAAAAATATAAAATTAATACATTTAAAAAGAATGTTTAATTTTAAAATATTTGATTTGTAAAGTATTAGTTTTTAATTGAAGTCGAAAATGTGTTTATAAATAGGTTTTACGATATACTATTAAACTTAAATCTTTGAAATTAGATTTAAAGAAGCAACTAATAAATATCGCATTTAGTTGAGGACTTTCTACGATTGCAACAAAAAGAATTTTACATATATATGTAATGAAATCTGAACATAGAATTTATTTTATATCTGTTATAAATATCCATAATCAGAATGACGCTTATTTTATAAAGCTAAAATTTAAAAAATTAACTTTTTTGGTACAAACCATACGGGTTTTTTTAAACATTACTTGAGTAATATTAGCAGCTCAATCGATTTTTTTATAATTTTTTTAATACAAAACAAAATACACATCTGCACATCCTTTCACAAACGAATAATTGAAAATCTTCCCTTTTCTGTAATATGTAGAAATAAAAATAATAATATAAACGTTATTCAAATTATCAAAATATATTATTTAGATAACCATTATTTACCTTGATTTTCGCATAACATATCGAGATATTACGACTGATTCCCCGATTGTATATTAGGAAATTCAATCTAAGTTCACTTTTTTCTGACTAATGCCATTTCTTACCACAAATAGCTCATATTATTTAATTTTTGAGTATTTAAAGTGAAGCACCTAGCGGTATTCGTTACTCAGACCGGAGAAAAAGAAAACATAACAAAATGAAATTTACTATAGCAAATTTCAAGTTATCATGTGAGAGCATTACTATTGTTAAGCCATTATTTATCTTAATTAATTTAAGTCATTAACCAGTTTAAACCAGTTTGAAACAATCACAAGACTTCTCTATCGATCTCTGTCCCTCTACAATATATATTACTTGCATTGGAGATAAAATAACAGTTATGATGACATAGTTCTTCGTCAGCCATTTAGAAAGTTCGTCAGCCCTTCAAAGAAGCATACTTAATAATAAAGCAATACTGCTAAATCTGGTCAATCTTTTAAAAACACATTTGCTGTTAAAGAAGTACACATAATAATAATGCATTACTGGTGAAAGCTGTTGAAAATATTTTTTCCGTAAATTTCGGTGACATCTAAATATCCTAAACAAAATAATATCATGTTCTCACATAATAAAAAGAAATATCCGGAATGAACTGCAAATTATTATTTTGTTGTTGCTTTTTTCGTAAAAAGTGTAAAATAAAGTCTCAATTTACAATGAAAACCAAAATATTACATATTGTAGGATTAATTTTATAGACAATAAAAACTTCTGACCAATGATGGCCAACTTAATTTTCATTAAAAATTAATAATTATTTTAATTTATTATATTTTATCTTTGGCAGTAAGACAGCGCGAATGGCTTAACAATAGTTTGAAATATTAGTGCTTTGTTAAGGGTAAAATATTTCAAACCAGTTAACATAGCCACAAAGAATTTTGATTGCAAAAACAGAAATAAATAAACTTTAAAAGGAAATCTGCTATGAATATTTCAATGTATCATGTCAGAACATCATTTCTCGAACGGTCAAGCACCACGTGCTCGTGCGAGTTAAATTATATTTTCATTCATTTTAATGGTTTCATTGAATGAGTCACTCTAGCATTGCAAACGATCCAAAAAACTTTGTCTCGGATTTATTGTTTAAAAAATATCACATTTCCTATTTATTTCATTTCATATAATCACGTGCTCAAAATGACATTTTTCAAGGTTTTATTTGATGTAGTCCTTAACTTATTTTTTTAAATTAGAACTTTTGTAAATGCGATGGCAATATTGTGTTAAAAGCTGAGTTTTGAGATGCTCGTCCAGATAAAAAAAAATTATTTTTTGCTTACGGATTTTTGTTGACGCCAAAAGTCTAATCTTAAAATCAACATCATGTTCTGACATGTTAATAACAATTAGTACAAAATTTGAATCACATTATTCCACGTTTTTTTAAATGCCTTTCAGCCCTTTTATCGCAATCTATTGGACAAGAGATAGAAACAACCTAAAAGATAATTAACAGTCTTCTAGAAGACGCACCGATATGCCACCCTGTAATCCAAGATAAACAGTTCTTCACCGGTGACATATGGACATGTCTAGAAAAACGATGTTCCAAAACCAATCGATACATGGGGGAAATCAAATTAGAGACCTGGCCTGGAGCAGAGGGATTCGATTTCCAAGTGTTAATGGTTGTAGATAGGAAATAAATGTGATGCCGCAGAAATGAAGAAAATTCTTCAGATTCTGGTAATTCTTTCAAGAAAATGGAATAAAGATTTAATCCTTTCTAACAATGTTAATTCGAATAGAATTCACTTTTTAAAAAAGGTTTTGCTTTGAAATTTTCGGCTGGAATTTATCTTTAAAAAATGTTCTTGCTTTCTATTTTTCAGAGAAAATATATCTTTAAAAAAGACTTGCTTTGCATTTTTCGGAGAGAATTTATCTTTAAAAAATGTTCTTGCTTTCCCTTTATCAGAGAGAATATATTTAAAAAGAATCTTGCTTTGTATTTTTCGGAGAGAATTTATCTTTAAAAAATGTTCTTGATTTCCATTTATCAGAGAGAATATATTTTTAAAAAAGGCTTGTTTTGTATTTTTTATATATAATTTGTTTTTTTCAAAATGTTTTGCTTTGCATTTTTCGGATAGAATTTTCTTTAAAAAAAAATCTTTTTTTGCCTTTTTCGGATAGAATTTATTTTTTTAAAAATAAATCTCGCTTTGCGCTTTTTAAATAGAATTTATTTTTTAAAAACTTCTTGTTTTACATTTGATGTCTTTTTTTTTGAATATTTGTCGATTATATTTTGCAAAAAATATTGTTTGGTTTCGGATTGTCGGATATTGCATATTTCTGTTATAATAAGTCCAAACATTGCTCACTAGTGTGAAAACTAAAAAGAAGAGGAACACACACACACACACACACACACACACACACACACACACAC
>JAOUZG010004491.1:1547170-1561599 GCA_026289955.1 Argiope argentata | reverse complement strand
TCTCCACCAAGTACACTGTCCTCTCTCCCAAAGTATATATTGCACTCCCTTCTATCCCAGGTACACTCCCCTCTCTCCCAGCTTTAAATAAAGAGAATTTAAGCTGTAATCTATTAGAAAAAGGTATTCAAATGACAAAATATTTATACGTATAACATAATAAAAACTGATAAAATCTGTAATGAAAAATACCTGGAATGCAATAAAAATGAATGAATAAGTAAGATAAAGTACGATAAATTTCAAATTTATAATATGATTTCATCGAATCTTCTCTCCAGGGAAATGCAATGTTTCTTAAAATAACTTGGAAGTTAACAGACATGCACCAAATACCTCTTTCAGCTCCTTCAGTAATATCCCACCTGATTTATGTCAGAAGTTAATTTGGCATTAGGTGATCAATCACCTTGATAAAAATATACTTCCTTGAAGAACATAGCAGCTTTTCTGCAAGAAAGATAAATATTTTTTTTCGAAAAAAGAGAAAAAAAATACTGCAAAGGGATGAGGCCATTTATAACTACATTATGAAATAGACGAAAATAATAGGCTAGTTTCAGGATTAGTTATTTAATTATTTTCTAAGCTCCGCCTTTCGGAAGACAACAAGAACTCGAAAATTCACGACTCTCACTTAAAATACAATCTAATACTGACCCACCGCTGGGTTTCCTGGGTTTGAGCCCCAGTTAAAGCAGGGTTGTTCTTTATTTGCTCTATTTGTGATGTGTTTGAATATGCTCCCCCCCCCCTGTCAAAAGGGACTGTACAAGCAAATGAGATGCGTGAGTATCTGTTCTGTAAGTGATATCTTTATGAAATGCGTTGTCTATTTCTGTAAGCTCCCTGTGATACTCAGTGGTGCATGGGGATTTTTAAATGTTCAAAAAAATCACCCCAAGAAGATACATGAGAAATATACATTGATATTAATTAGGTAACGCCATCTGTTGTATAAAAAAAGAAGGTAGTAGAAAAATGTAAATGTTACAACGCAATAATTTTGGACATGTTTCTTGCTGACTATGAACCATAAGTAATGTATAGAAATAATTAAACTTTCATTCTATTTACATGCTATGTTGTTGTTATTACTTATGGCACTTGCCATAGACAAACCCCTTGCTGATACAGCTGCAAATTTAAGCCGAAAGAAGCATCTCTTGTTTTTGAAGTAGCACCAACTAGGACCAAGAGTATGACTTAGCTACACACTCACTACATTTGCTTGCACAGCCCTTTTTTACAGGGGGGCACAGTCACACATCTCACAGATAGCACACAGAAGAACAACCACGCCCGAACCCAGGACTCCCGGAACCCGAGGAAGACGCACAACCTCTGTGCCAGAAAACCGGCATTTCTATCTTATACTAAATACAAACTGTACTTGGAAGTTATAAATATTAAAAGAATTATTCTGAATCTAAAATTAAATCATTCTAACTGATAGCATTGTTTCTTCCATATACAAAAGAACCAAATGATTACTTCTCCCTCCTCAAGTATGTCATCGAGCAAAAAGATAATATGAGTCCTTACAATTCTAGACATTGGCTCTTATCGCCCTGCTTTCTCATACACTTCCTACAGGTTATCTTATTGGATAAGGATAATATTTTGTCTGTCGTAAGTTCAAGTGAGCTAAATCTCAAGCTCCCCAAAGGTCTTGTGCCCACTTGGGGAGAGAGAGACTTCTTCATGAATTTCTGAGAGCTATCGCTTTTTCTTCTTGTCGCAGAGAACTTTGGATGTTCTTTACGACAAGGAGATTTAGAAGAAAGGAAATCCATTTTCGTTTGGATGCGTTTTCTTCGATTTTTTTTCGAAGTTTTACGCATACAGTCCCTGTGGACTACAGGGCCATGTTTATTGAAAAGAATCAAATTGTATTTTCTTGAAAGGGAGTTAAAGAATTCAGCAGAAAAATCCATTTGTCTCTTTTTGTTGTTGTTTTTTGTATCGCTTAAAAAGTAATTACGAGACATTTTAAAAGTGGAAAAAGGAACTTCGGATAAGGGAAACTTATATTTTTTCGTACAAATAGTATAAAAGGAAAAATTATTGTAATCTTAAAAAAAATCGAACTCGAAGTTTCGACGTCCCAAAAATCCATTTTTTTTATTTCTCAAAACCAGTTTGAGATAGAAAAGAAGAATTGATATGTGGGGATTACACCAATACTTTGTAGACTTTTTAAATTTAAATTCTGAACGAAATATATTCCGTAGATGCGTGTTTATCTGTATGAGTACAAACTTCAAAACGTAAAGAATAGATGGATAAAATTTGTCATCAATTCAAATTTATCATCTAACGTGTAAGTACGTATCAAATTTTGAAAAAAAAATTTGTTGAGAAATTGAATTCCTGTTGATTTACTCTCTCAGGCATTAAAATGCAATTACTCAAAACAAATAACTTTAATAATGGAATCTTATACGTGATGTGGTGTTCACATCAGTTGTTCTGAATCGAATTTTGCTTTCAATAGACCGAGAAAAAAATAAAAAAAGCATACTCAAAATAAATATACAACGTGTTCATTTATTATTTTAGGGGTTTCCGTACCACATAACTTTCGAATAAAAGATATTACGCAAAAACCAATAACCTATTCGTAAATTACAACTCAAAGAATTTTATCATGATATTAAAGTGTAAAGCTTGCACAATTGGCATTTTGTAGACATTTAGCTGAAGGCGATTATAAATTCGTAAATTCCAATCAAAGAATTTTATTAATAATATCAAAAAGATTAATAAATTTGCGCACGACTGCCCTTCCATATCGTCGTATGCGGCATATGTAACTGCACAGCTGATTGTCTCGTTGATTTTCGTGGACTGCGAGTAAACGTTTCTTGGACGCGACCAACAATTTCCTGCGAAGTGATCGGTCTTCCAGCTCCCTTTCGGTATAGAACCCTATCAGTTTTCTGAAATTGTTTTATCCAGCGTCTGATAGAATTATCCGAAGGAGGATTGTTCTTGTACGTGTTCCTGAAGCGACGTTGAGTAGTTATGACTGATTTAGTTTCGTAATAGTTTAGTAGTTATGCACACATTGCTTTTTCTTGCACGGTCTCCATTTTTATTTATGACGTCATAATTACCCGGACTGCAAATGCGCTAAGATCACATCGTTGCCAAGTAAAATTCTTTGAGTTGTAATTTACGAATACGTAATCGGTTTTTGCGTACTTTTTTTTTAATTCGAAAGTTATGAGGTATGAACACCTCGACAATAATTAATGGACACAATATAATTTAAATGAAATTTGATATGTGATCTCATGCTCACAACTGTTGTTCTTTATAAAATTTTGTTTTCAATAGATCAAGAAAATTTCAAATAAACATATTCAAAATTAAATATACTTAAATGAAATTTGATCTGGTGCTCACAATGCAACAGGACAAAACATCAAATAAAAATAAACAAACTCAAAATTAAATATTATAAAACAGAAAATTTTCCAAAGTTTTATAGAATTATTTTTGTATACACAAATGCTAAAACCGAAGGATTAAAATAAAATTATAAGAAAACAAATGCAAGAAATAAATAACCGCAAGAAAAATTGTGTCCCTTTATAATTCTTTTTAAATTTTTAATGCACATTGCTTCGATTTCAATTTCGTCTAACAAGTTTCTAAATTATGACTTGAAGTAATACTGATAAATCATATTAATTTAGGAAATATTTAATCACTAGTATAAAAAGAGAATACCTTTTTTATTCATTTTGTGGGTGAATACTTGAGGACTGATAAGACCGAACTCGCAACATTAGGTTTCGTAGCCGAGTAACATCCACTAGACAAAGCTAATTACTCGTGTACGGAGGATGTTATCTGACTTTTGAATCTTTCACTACAATTTTTATTATTGATTGATTTTTGATTCTAATCTTAAGTTTTCTAACGCTTCTTGAAAATAGCAAGACAAAGAGAGGAAGGCATTTTACCTTGTGTTAGTAAAATTGACCAAATAAAGATGACACATGTATTGGTCAAATTTGTCTTAGCTCAAATATAAGATTGCATGGTGCTTTATCGAATGTCTTTTACGGGAAACAGACCCATGTTTGTGTTTCGCTTGAGAAAAACCCTAGAAAGCTTGCTAAACCGCAATGCTACAACAACCGTAAAATTCCTCTAATTTTATACCCTTCAGGCCTGTTTTGATTCAACTTGAATGCCTTAATTTATTATTGTATATAATCAAAAAACAGTTCCTGACACAATTAAATAGCTTAAAGTACTATCAATCAAGAATCGATCAAAGAACAAGCAACTACTTTAAAATAGACTGCTACAAATCAGTAATTTTGCTCCCCGGCGCGAAGAGTGTCATTGTAAGAAAGATTGTTTTAAAATCAACACTGTTACTTGCTGAGCAGGTGCTTAGGGCTTGGCGGCAAACTTGGCAAATCTTTGGGGACTTGGTGACGAAATTCGCAACTTTGGCCACAAAATGGATAGAACTAGAAAGTGCAAGAATTTTCCCGATCCGTCCAATGGAAAACCAAGATGTGCGCTGATTGGCCTAGAAGATTCTTATCGCCGCCCCAAAGAGCTATAAAAGGCTGGCAGACTCGAGCTGAATGGATTCGAATTGCCAACGGCCATACCATGCTGAAAGCACCGGTTCTCGTCTGATCACCGCAGTTAAGCAGCATCGGGCGCGGTCAGTACTTGGGAGGGTGACCACCTGGGAACACCGCGTGCTGTTGGCATAATTCTTTCACACTCGCCACCTCTCTCTCCCACCCAGGCTGTCTCTCATCTCAAGATGCAAGCGAAGAGGACCACGCAGAATACAGAGAGCCATGTCCGTGCAACCTGCCATTACTGGGGTTAAGCTCCTGCCGGAGCTAGGTACCCCGTCAACCCTACCATCTACTGCTGAATGGATTCGAATTAAATGGTGTGTGAAAATTGAATTGAGCAGAAAGTGGAGCTGGAGAAGAAGACAAGTGACGTGTCTTCGAGAGGATAGCGAAGTGCCATCGTTGTGTTTGTAGTTCCATCGGGTAAACTATGGAAGCAGCGAGGTAGAGTGTTTAGAGTAGCCAGTATGTGGTGGTAAATAGGCAGCTAAAGCGAAGAGACAGTGATAAGTTCTGCCGTCTGGAGAGACCGTAGAGCGATGCTGCGAGGAACCCCTCTCCTGCAGGAATCTGTCTATGTTTGAAGAACTGTGGAGGATTACTACATGCGGGCTACCCTCTATTGAAATGTGCTGCTGTGTGCTCTCCTGTGTTCGTCTCGGTTGTACATATTTTTCGTCTGTGTATTCGTCTCGTCTTTGTGCAGTGTCTTCTTGTGTAAATAAACGTCGTAGTTATTCTTTTACTGAGGCTTGCTGATTGAATTTCCACATCATTCTCAACAAGACGCCCACCGCTCCACCGTTGAGAATCATTTTCGAAACAAGACATTTTCTAATCACTTGCTTATGTATAATAAAGAATTTCTAATCTATTATTCAAGTTTATAAGTTTTTTGGACAATTAGTCATCTATATAAGTAAAAATGGATCTCGAAATGCGTTGCTAAGCGCAAAGCTAGACTACGACTCGACCGAATTGGCTAATTTTTTTTAATATTTTCGTTAAGACACGGGGATGGTTCTTATAGAGAGAAAAAAAGGAAAAAACTGCGAGCAAAACAGTTAAAAGGACACTTTTCTTACTTCTCCGCCAAAAAATCGTCATTTCCTTCCCCCACACCGAGTTAGATAGCAGAAAGTAATAAATCATGATTTGTTTAGAAAGAAATGCGCGAAGTCAGTTGGTTTTCATTTATAGATAACGGGATGTTTAAAAAAGAAAGAAAATAGGTGCTTTTATTATTGGTCTGTATGGATATTTAATCTATGCCTGCTCAAAATAAAGTCTGGGCAGGGAAGTAAAAAAGAATAATAAAGGTAAAAAAGGGTCTGTAGAAAGAAAAGTAATGAAGGAAAAAAAGAATAGAAAAGAAAAGAAGGGTGTGTGTGTGCCACCATTATTTCCTCTGCGCGCGGCATTTTCCAAGTGGTTTTTAAACATTCGCATCTCTTGAAAATCAATTGTGTCTTTATTTGTTAAGTGTGTTTTCATTTATGAAAATTTAAATCTCATTATTCTATAAAAACAGAATTTTAGACCTTTCCCTCCACCATTTAATTAAAATATCAGTTCCGGGACAATCATTTCTCGGATAGAAAGAGAAAGATGAGTAGTACAATGAACAGAACATCTGAAGAAAATATAACTAAATAATACTATAAATGAATCATATGATTATCAAAATTTGTTTGTCTTAAAAATATTGTGGTGAAAAACCTGTTATGAGACGCTGCTACATAGAATATTATGAAAATTTTAGCGAGCATTAATACTGGCGGACCGACTGGTCGCCAAAGGCGGCTAGTATGAAATAAGTATTTTCGAATCAATTATAAATTTATAGTAGATACTTTCAAGCCAATAAAAAGCGTAACTTTTATCCAAATATTTTAATAAGTTGCCCAATTACTTTTAATTAATATGAAGTCTTATAAAATATAAAATAAGCATCATATTCAGATAAAATAATTCATATAAATAAAAACTTTCTAATCAATAACTTATACATAAAAAGTAAAAGTAATCAATAACTTATACATAGTAATTATCTAATCAATAACTTATACATAAATAATCCCTTATTTGGGCAAAGCAAGCACTTCTGATTCAATTAATCATTTTTATCAATTATTCGAGCATAATTAATTATATCTAATCAATCATACATTTATAGTAAATATTTCCTAAATTCCTGCATAATTTCTGAAATTTTAACTTATGCATAAGTATTTTCACTCACGCAAAGTATGCGAGCGGAAAATGTTAATGTCATAGAAACATTCGACTTTTCGAAGGTTTTGATGAATCTCTACGATTTGTTTATTCTTATTTCTGACAAAGCCATTTTTCGAACAAGAATTTTCTGCCTTTGAATAAGTTGACTTAAAAATATACCCATCTATGAAATCTAAAAGGAGATTTTTAGACTAAAGGTGGAGGTTTGTATTAAATTTTTAATAAATATGTCAACGGACAAACAATTTACTTTTAAAAGTCATAACTTCAACTGAAACTCATAATTTAAAATACAAACTTTTTAATTTTTTAAATAATGCAAAAATAGTTTGTGCACTAAGATTTATTAATAAATTATTTTTAAAAAAGTTGTTGTCCTGTTTCGCTTTATAGCTTAAGTAGGGGTGCAATAGACTCTGAGAGTATGAACTCCTGAGCACCCGAGGGCAGAAGTCTGACTTCTAGCTTACACACGTCTCAAACCCTTTGTACCTTGCGGACTTCATTCATGCATATCCTTCATTCAACCACAGATCGTAATTACTCTCAGTGGTATTATTTTCGACTTGATGGACTTTGTGACCACGACAGATTTAAGTTGATCCAGCTACTACCACACACGGAAAGTTTTCGGCCGGCGGAGTTCGAACTCGCAAACTGAAGAATACGACTCCAAGGGTCTACTAACCAGGTTATCCCGGCCTAGTTAATTTTGGTAATTTTGATTAATTTTTATTTAAAATCTATTCAACATTTTGAAAAATCCTTTTTCTGTACGTTTTTAGAGCATTGTACCGACTACTCCAGAAGTAATTGACTACAAAATGTGTGATGTCTAAGAATTTACTTTGAAAAATATTTTGAGAGATTAAACTCCCATACTACATTTCACACTTTATATAGACATATATGTCATATCACACCATATATAGACAGCATTCATCATGTAAACATCATTATGTTATTCGAGAAAAAATGAATCTGAAGAATGAAGTTTCTTTTTTACGCACCTATTATTTGTCGATATGATTCAGAAAATAACCTCACCTTTATTGCATCAAACACAAAGAGTGCTTATCTCCCAATACAGATCCACCCTACACAACATTTTCACTCCCTTTCTTCTTAAAAGGCAGATGTTTCTTTGGAGGACAGAAGACATTTTTAATGACCGCGTCGCAGCATTTTCGAAAAAGAAAATAGCTTTGGCGCGCAAATCGACTTCTGAGCTCACGCTCTGCGTTATTTATCTACATTACGGTTGGATTTCGGCGAAAATTTGCTTTCAATGGGAAAACGCAGATTCAAATCTCTTGTTTTCTTAATGGCGCCGGTATGGAAAGATTCAGTTTTCAGCCATAAAAGAAGTCATTTAAAAATGGTATGAGTTTAGAAACTCCAAAATACAACATTTCGATTTAATGCAAAAAAAGAATTTGATTTTTAGTTGTTGCAGAAAAAACATTCAGTTGCTTTTGAGGTATATTTGACCTAAGCCACAAACGTAGGTGTTGTACATAACGTATCAATCGAACATTTTTCTTCAACTCTTTAGCGCATATGGGCCCATATATGGTAATGCAGTTTTTATTCAATTTATTTCTAAATAAAGCATTATAAAATAATTCAAACTATATTGATTCATAAAATATATTTTAGCAATAATAAAACGCAAAAAAATATCTATGATTTTATGACATTTCGAAATAACCTCACTTTTGTGCAAGCAATTATATTTTTCTGTAGTATTTTTGGCAGTAATTAACTTATTTTTTTAAATCAGAACTTCTGAAAATGTAATGGCAACATTTTATTAAAAGCTAATTTTTTTTTTTGAAATCCTCGTGAAGATAAAATTTTATTTTTATTTTATGCAAAATAAATTGTTAAAAAATACAATCAAATTAAATGTTTAAAAATTCATTAAAAATAGAATTTTTATTTATAGGTCAAAACGTTAGTATCATTGAAAAGATAATTTTTAACTTGATGCAAAAATCACTTTTGAGTTGTAATATTTTCGAAAGTTATAGCGAAAAAACGTTCCAATTCCGCCTATTATAATTCAAAAAAGGGTCTCCAAGATGCACATTCCCCGGCACCCAAGGTATACACATACCAAATTTGGTTGCTGTAGGTCGAATGGTCTGGCCTGTACATCGCCAACACTCACACACACACATTGAGCTTTATTATAAGTAAAGATTAAGTATTATAAAATAATTCAAACCATTTTAATCCGTCAAATATATATTTAGCAATATTAAAACGCAAAAAAAATGTCTATGATTTTATGACATTTCGAAATAACCTCACTTTTGGGCAAGTGGGTGAAAAAGCAGAAATGAAAAGCGAGTGAATCCTTATTAAAAAAGATAACAGAGTAAAATGTAAGTACTTTTTGACAAAAAAATATTTTCATGGAGTTGATATACTCATTTTTCTCGACGGATAATAATTTTTCCGCTTTCCAACAGTAATGATTTTTGTCTCAATGCATAAGAGCCCATATATGGTTCCATAAAATAACCCAAAATATAAAACTTTTTCATTACTTTTCTTTTAATATGTCTTATTGATAATTAAATAAAGATATTTCCGAAGTGAAACCATTTTTTTCAACACTTTATTAAAATTTCATACAGTAAAGGGTTAACTTAACATGTTACAAGTCTGTAAAGGCGAGATTGATAAACTTATTTATTGCGCTTATTTTATTGATGACCACACATACACTATTTTAAAATTTTTGTAACTTAAAAAATATTCGATTGATAGATAGTAAATTTTTAATTTCTTCCGATAACGCCAACTGTTAGAGAATTTAAGAATATTTTTTTTTTCAAAATTCCATAATAATAACAATTTAAATACTAAATACATCAATAATAATACATTAAAAACTAAAGTTTGAATATAATTAAAGAAAGTAGCATGCAAAAAAATGAATACACTTGGGCATTAAAATATATGAAACAAATTCCTTCAAAATCTAGATTCTTATTAAAATTTAAATTTATTACGAATTCTTCAGTGATTTTCAAATGGTTAAGAAGTCGAAGTTTGCAAAGTTTATCTATTAACTGTTCTAAATTTTGAAATAAGTAAAATTGTGTGCTCTCATGGCGAGTACATTACGATTCAAATTCTTGAACATCAAACACATTTTGAACACGCATTCAAGAAGCGAGACATTAAAAAGCAAACAAACAAAATACTACATTTAAAAACTTAAAAAATGACAAACAATTCAAAATTGAGCAAAAAAAATTTAATTGGAATCTTACCAATTATCGATTTGAACCTAAAAATTAAACTCTTCATAAAAAATTATCTTCTATGCACATGACTAAGACTTCTATGCACATACTAAGACTAATAGACGTAACGTTGTACTATCCTTAATTAAAAAAAATGCACACGTTTTATATTGGCACCATTTTTTTTGATGACTTCTGTGAGACAAAACCTAAATTCTATTAATAGTTGAGGTTACAGTATTAATGGTCTGTGAATTTCTTGACCATCATACGTTTAGCAATGAATATCGGCAAACTTTTTTTTTGTTTGTGTTGGCATTTTTTACAAAAATCTAATGTATAATTGGATTAACTTTTACCCGTACTATTACCAATGCATAATTTAGATTAATTCCTAAATTTTCAATGGTGTATCATCACTGCGGTATTCAAAATGGTGTGCTCTTTTGGTTATGGAGAATAAACAAACAGCTTTGTCAATTTAAACCTCTTAATCCTTTGCGGTCCGATGTCGAGTGTGACTCGACATTGAAGACTGTGCATCATTTTGACGTTTTATTTATTTTTCAAATATAAATATTAAAAACACCTACATAGTGGTTAAGAGATGTAGATTAATTTTTTAATGAAATTGGATTTAAAAGAATTATGTATATTTATTTATTATAGCAATAAACAAATATCTGCATTAGGTGAATAATTGTGCATCTAATTATTTTTCGGACTGCGAAGGGTTCAAAAACTTCTTTTTCATTTTGTTTCATCCGACATTTATTGTAAATAATAAAAATGTAACTTAGCTGCTGTTGCCAACGCTCCAAGTAAAATGAATTTGAGCTGCTGTTTCCAACGCCAAACTCTTTATAAAGGAAATTATATTTCGGACGATACATAGTCTTACAATGAATTGATTGACAAATGGAATTTTAATTTAAAGAAAGTTTAAAAATAGCTGAAGAACTATTTTATGGTGATTCTGAGCAAGTAATATATAATAAAATCTTGTTGTAATTTTACCGATGTTTTTATTCGTAAAATTATTGAGATTTAATTTTTTAAAGCTGTATTTCACTTTTTCCTCTATAATACATTTATTTTTCCTGTATTTTTAGAGCTTTCGCTTTAGTTGACAAATCGTCGTTGACTCTTTAAATTGGCATCCATTCAGAATCGATTAAGAATATTTATAAATCTTTATTTGAGCGATGAGACAAGCATCGCAGGAAAGTGAGATTAGATATTCGTAAATCAGAGAGAGCCAAGTTGTTGTAAACCTTTAAAATAAATCCATATTTCTTTTTACTCTGTTGTATGTATTCTCCACTCTGGTTCCGATGTTTCAATAAAAACATCGTCTTCATGTAATTTTGCATTCAAATAATTCATTTGACTTTTACATCAGATATGAAGAATTTGCTCTAAGTGGGAGATTATAGAGACCCAAAGATTTGTAGCAACGAAGGTATAAAATAATGCTGTTAAAAGCGATTTGTAACGTGTTTTTATAATTTTGTATTATATGAGTGATGAATGGTGTATTGTATGGGTGATGGGGGAAATAAATATATGTGCCAATAATTACTTTCAAAGAAATATCAATCACCTACTTCTATCCAAAATGAAGAAGCAGATTTAATCCTTCGTTTCCCGATGGTGTCTCTGAGACAACATTAAAGACGGTGCATCATTTTGACGTATTTATTCATTTTTCTAATTTGTTGTTGTTACTTATGGTACTTGCCATATTGGACAAGCCCCCCTACTAGCTGATACAGCAGTAGATTTAAGCCGAAAGGAGCGTCTCCTGTTTTCGAAGTAGCGCCAACTAGGGCCAAGAGTTCGACTTAGCTACATACTCACCACATTTGCTTGCACAGCTACTTTTCACGGGGGGGCACATCACACATCTCACAGATAGTACACATAAAAACAACTATGCCCAATCCCGGGACTCCCAGAACACGAGAAAGACGCGCTACCTCTGTGCCAGAAAGCCGGTATTTTTCTAATTGAATAGTTAAAAACGTCTACATGAGGGTTAAGAGATGTAGATTAATTTTTCAAAGAAATTCGACTTAAAAGAATTATGCATATTTATTTTTCATATCAATAAACAAATCTTTGTATTAGGTGAATAATCTTGCATCTAATTATTTTTCGGAGTGCGAAGGGTTAAAATATTTATTTCTAATAAATGACTAAAAATGTCGGCTTTCTGTCACAGAGGTAGCGCGTCTCCCTCGTGTTCTGGGAGTCCCGGTTCAGGCATGGTTGTTCTTCTGTGTGCTATCTCTCAGATGTGTGACTGGGCCGCCCTGTAAAAAGAGTCTGTGAAAGCGTGTGGGTGTGTGTATCATCCTCATATGAGAAGTCAGACTTCTGCCCTCGGGTGCTCAGAGGTCCATACCCTGAGAAGCTACTGCACCCCTCTCTCCGTGGTAAAAAGCGGACACGACATCATCATATGACTACAGATATAGTGGCATATGATGTATAATACCTGGATAGAGTAATACTTAAAGGTTATTTATTTTTTGCATTCAACATAACACAGCTCATTAAACGACTAAACATCGAATCGAAAAGCCGTTTCTATCCGCACATGAAATAACTAGTCACTGGCTATCAAACTCACAACTAAAACAATTCGATTTCACAAATCTTGAAGGAAATTAGGCATATATCATACATACATATTATCCTTTAAGAAGCCCGCATGTGGTATATAGGCAAGATTACATTCGAAACCAATTTTAATGCTTCAAATTCTTCATCTTATGTACGAAGATCACACAGCTTTTCCGTTTGCATATCAAACCCTATACTAGTACAGCGAGTGAGGATCGCGATACGAACCTGCGACACTAGAGGCGGTAGCCGAGTAACATGACCACTACACCAAAAGTCGACTTCGGTATCGTAGATGTTATCTGGCTTATAAGGCTAGAGCCACACTACTCCCCAAACAGTGAGTCGGAGGAGAGATGAACAATTTTGATAGCACCAAGCGTTATGGCGAGCGTGTGAGTTCGCTGGTGCGTCGAGTGAGTTTGACGGCTTCGTATTTGATTGCTGCGTCGAGTGAGTTTGACGGCTTCGTATTTGATTGCTGCGTCGAGTGAGTTTGACGGCTTTGTTGGCTGGTAGATGGCACCACGACATATAAGAAAGTTATGCTGTAAAGGTCAGAAATGTCGCGATTGAAGGTAGAGGTACGAACCTGCGACGCTAGGTTCCGGTAGCCGAGTAAAATGATCACTACACCAAAAGTCGACTTTGGTATCTTAGATGTTATGTGGCTTATAAGTCTAGCGCCACACCAGTAATTCCTTGCACCAACTATATTGTGACTTACGTCGCAGTAAATTCTAAAAGGCATAGATATAAATATTTTAATGCACTTCATTCGTTCATTTCGAATAAACTAGTACCAAGTTCATTGAATTTTTAGGTTTTTTCATTGCAAGCAAAAAAGAAATGGAATCCCTTTGATTTTTTAAAAAAATATTTTCAAAAAACGCTGCAAGACTGATGAAAAATGAAATATTTAAAGACTATTTCATTTTTTACAGCACAGAATGAAAAAATATGAAAAAGAAGTTCACCAGGTCAATAAAAAAATTCCAATAAAAATTTCAAGTCGGTTGGAATTTGCTTGAATTCTGGTGGTGCTTTTTTTTTACCAATGCAGATATTCTGGTAGACTTTTTCCGATATCCGTTCTCATTTGAATAAACTGAAACCTCATTGATTCTTATCTTTTTTATTTGTTCTAGCCATTGAAACTCTGAATTTCACCATTTTTTATTTGCTTTAAATATATTCCTCTTAAATTTCAAAAAAAAAAAAATGTAATATTCTTCTCCGCAAGATTGAATAAAATGAAACATTTTTTTGAATTTGCATGGAGTAGACTTTATATTTTCCTAGGATATGAAATTCACTAAATCTATCTTTCTAAATTCCATGCTTCTTTTATATATTGACATGTTCCTGTTAGTTGAAAATCCTGGAAGATTTCTTAAAGCTAAACTGTGTTTTTTATTTTAAACTGGGGGGGGGGAGGGAGAGGATATTTGTGAGGAGATCCGATGCTTAAGCAGTTTTTAATAGAAATTTTGTAGTATAATTTAACTCTTTCGCTACTGATCCGGCCCAATCGGCCCTGCATATTACGTCCTGATTGGACAGTTTCTATTTCAAAATAGAAATGCAAGATATGAAACGAGTTATCATCCAGGGTGTTTCCACTTCACATCCTTCATCTTTCGTTTGAAAGAGAAGCTTTCTCTTTGGAGTAAAATTTGCAAGG
>JAOUZG010004491.1:1505554-1522065 GCA_026289955.1 Argiope argentata | reverse complement strand
ATATATATATATATATATATATATATATATATATATATATATATATAAACTTTTATTTTAATTCAACCTTTATCAAAGTCATTCTAAAATACTCTCTTATTTCCTGATACCATTCTACTTTTTCTATTTAATTTAATCAACTGAAGTTTTGCAACTTTGTAAAAATACTGCCTCATTTATTCCACGTGACGAGTGATTACCAATGCAAATTCTTCTAAAGTGTCCCTGAGTTTCCTTTGTCAAGGTCAACACGAGTGAGAATTCTTGTCAAGTTCGGTTCATGTCAGATTTATGAGAATCGTATGATATATAAGACCAGGGGAAAACGAGCCTTTCTCTTTAAGCCTTTTTTTTTTCCTTCTGCTTTTGCACCGCGATGTAAGCGGCCGTGCTTTGTTAACGCTGCTTGTACATAATGCATGCCTCTCGGGATGCAACTAACTTAAAAATTTAACCTGTCTTCCCCTTGATTTCAGCCATGATTCTTCTATGCATTATATATATGCAAAGCATTTAAATTATTTGTTGAAATAAGGGAGCATAGTCGTCTCCCAAATCATGGAGAAGACAAGTTGAGTTTTTAAGTTCGTTTTATTCCATCACGGGAAGCAGGCATTATGTACGAGCAAAACCGACGGGCACAACACAGAACAACACAAAACGGAATGATGAAAAAGCTGATTAAACGTTTATCCCTCTTAATATATACATTTAGATTTTAATAGGGATCTTTGACGAATGTCAATCACATGTACAGCTCGTGCAAGGGAATCATAGGGATCTTTTAAAGAAATGTGCTAAGCTGGACAATTTCTATCCCTACCCGTGGAGAATGGAAAAATAGCCAGTTTAGCTGATTCAGCCATTTTAAAAAGCTTCTGTTGAATTAATAAACCAGAACAAGTGGAATGAACCAGGAAATAAGAGAATATTTTAGAATGAATTTACTATGGCTAACTTAAATTGAAAATTAAAAAATTAATTTGAATTTAAATTGAGAGTTTAAAATATCATTACATATAGCATATATGTAATGATATTTTAAACTTTAGTTTGCAATTAATTTCCAAAGTTTTGTCTTAATATAGCCAAGAATAACTTCATTCTAAAATATTCTATTATTTCCTTATCCAATCCACTTTTTCTATTTAACAAATCAAACAAAATATTATAAAGATAATACGTCATTGATTACTCCTCATTCAGAAGGGATGGATAATAAATCACTGGTTTAACTAGATTCTTTTAAAAGATTTCTGCCTTTATCTTGTCAAGGTCAAATGTATAAGAGTTCCTGTCAGAATCTACATGTTTGTCATTTATTGGAATATCATAGTATATAAGACCAGATATAAATGTTTCGGCGCTTTTTACCCTGGATTACGTCTTGTAATCCTTCTCCTGCTGTTGTGCTGCGCAGAGTACCTCTTGAGATAAAATAAAATCGGAATAGAAATTCCAACATGTGTTTTCTCTATAATTTGGGCCACTATTCTGCATCCTGTTTTCAACTCAAAATTAATATTACATTACATATATATATTACTCCGTTCTAATTTAATGTACCATATTATCGCCTCTCTATTTTCTAATGTTGCTAAAATCAGATGTTTGGATCTCTTTGTAAAAAATAAGGCATTTTCTTAGTTCTAAAGTTTTGTTACATTTTGTTTTGTGACGTTTGTTAATGTTAATGTCTTTTTAGTGCTAACATTGCCATCCCTGAAATAGAAATGTATAAAAATCGCCAATTTTTGTTGTATGGAAATATTAATGATCGTAAATTTTCAATGTTAAAAAATTTCAATTTTTAAATAAATTAAACAAAATTATTGAAAATTAATAAATAAATAGAAACTTTTGACAATTATGAAAGCCTAAAAACCAGAGTAGATAAATATTCTATATCGTTCTATTAGCTGCAAAAATATTTCTCTCATAATAAAACTCTTTCATACATTTTAAACCATCAAATAACAAAGTAAAATTAAAAAAAGAGATTTGCGAATTATTTTTACTAACTTACAAAAAATAACAATAAAATAAGTTAGGCTATCAAATAACTTTCTTATATTCTTGTAGCACTGTTATTACATGCCTGTTTAATTAATATTTGATTAACTATTGTATATTTGTAGATTTTTTTGAAATATTTGAATACAAGAAATTAAAGCTACTTAATTAAACATTAATTTTGCTTTTTTCTTATATATTAATGCGTATTATGTCATAATATTTAATATCTCAGTCAAACTAATTAATTTGGTATTGTTGCTTGCAGATATATATCATTTAAAAGGTTATTCAGGGATAATATTAATTATGTAAGAGATATCTTTGCATTTAATAATAATGAATTCATTTATGTTTCTATAAACTGCTTTAATTTCCTTTTTCTAATATTAATGAAGCAAAAAGTTTTGAGACTAAAATTAAATAACTGCATCCCTGTGGATTGCCTTTTATTTTCAGAATTATATTTTATTATTGAATATAGAGGTATTGAAAATGCAATATCTTTTTAGAATGAATATTATGAAATAAAATTTATTTTTTCTTTGGCTATAATAAACCTGCATTAACACTTTTTGTATTTTATTAAGAGATGCATGTGCAAATGTCTTGAAAAACAGGCATTGTTATCAGTTTTATTCTTGTTTTTTAGGAATTATATTATTTTGTGATAGTTTTGATGATCCGTCTAAATAATTTACAGAGATTTTAATAATAAGATCCGTCTTAAATTAACAGAGATTTTAATAATAAGATCCGTCTTAAATTTACAGAGATTTTAATAATATTCATCCGTCTAAATAATTTGCATAGATTTTTTATATTTGCACAGATGCTGCATTTAATATTAATCCTAAACTTAATAAAACTTTATTAGATGTCATAGGAATTTGGAATAAATTAACGTTATTAGTATAAAGTTATCAATTATTTTTAATATCATAAATTTAATCGCTTTTTAATTTTAATTTAATGTTATTATTGAATGTTAAAATGATATTTTAACTGTTCAGTTTAATTTTAGTTATAAATTTCGACCCGTTTTAAAGGAATACTTGGGAACTTTTGGGACGCACCTCGTAGTTTTGAACCACGGTCAGATGACAAGGATGATACCTAAACTGGAACTCACTCTTTAAATTTCCATGCTATGTAAGTGGGAAAACATTCCCCCCCCCCGACCAGATTTGCACTGCACATTACACAACGATTCGTTTGTAGAATTGGAATTCATTAGTAGGCCAGAATTGTTTCTTTTAAAAACAAAACGGCAAAAATTTCCAAAAGAAGACAGGAGTAAAGACTTTTTCATTAGATATTCTAGCAATTAATATCTAAAAATTTTGCAGGAACCCTATAAAGCGATGTTTATAAGATTTTTTTCCCTTTTATTCCAGAGCTTAACATTATTGCAAAATGTTACATACTTATATCATTAAAACTGGCTGATTTATACTTAACTGAATATTCACCATTTCAAAATTCGTATTCGTAAATTCGGGATCGAAATATCAATTTCGAAATCTAAGTATCTGGATAAATGAAAAAGAATTGAGAATATCATAGAACAATAAAAATTTGAAATATATGTGCAATCTTGATATGCCTTTGACGATTTCACTAATATTTTGTAATTTAATATTTTAAATAGCATTTTTAAATAATAATTAAAACACTTTTTTAAATTAAAAAATAACTTAAAAATGATAGGTTTTTAAAAATTGTAACAACATTGCTCAAATGATTTCTTATATGAAAGAATTCACAAACGATTTTTTTTTTGGATACGTAAATTGCAACTTTAAAAAAAACAAAGACTGATTACAGATTTATTTTTTATATTTTTTTATTCATTTCCTCGTATTTTTTTTTTTTTTCAAATTTTTTCAATTTAATATTTTTTTAAAATATGTCCAAAATAAAAAGATAAAAAAAATCTTTTCATAAGATTTAAAATTTTGGATATAAATCATTAAAAAATAATAATAAAAGAATACGTCATTCAATTATTTTATATGCCTAATTTTGCTTGGCCTGACACTACTTTAAAATTGCTTTTAACTTCTCAGAACATAGATTCGAACTTTTCTACAGAATGTTAGGTTTTTAACCTAATGTTCTCCACAATGCGCATTTAATTCCATGAATGTTTTGATGAATATTTATGAAAAAAAAGTATCTATTACGCATTATCATCAAGGTGACGCGATTGCACATTAAGATATAGATGTAGTGAAGTTGCTAATCAAACGCTTCAATAAACAATCACATTGAATAGAGCCACAAAACGCACACAACAAGTCCATTGATTGTTAGCTATAGGGTCAAAGACGGACTTTGGGTTATTGGTAATGGTGGTCAATGGCGTTAACCCAAAACAATGACGTTTGCGACAATATTAATTACGACGCATTTCGTAGTATTCGAAGAGCAATTTCAGACTTTAGTGTGTGTGTGTGTGTTATTTCAATCATAACATATTTAAAAATTCGCATATGCATCTTGGATACTATTGCTGTTGTTGTTACTTATGGTAATTTACAAGCCCGTGGACAGATTAAGAGGATTGAGTGCCTCTTGTTTTTTCAGTAACTCCAAGTAGCCAAGAGTACGACTTAGATTTTTTATGCATCACATTTACATGAACAACCTCTTTTTACAGGGGTCACATTCACACACCTCAGACATAGAACACAGAAGAACAACCTTGACCGAACTGGGACGCTAAGATCACGGAAAAGACACACTACCTCTATATAAGGACGCCGGTTTGGATAATTTTTTTTTACATTGATTGAAAACAGAATTTAACATTGAATTTTAATTTTAAAAATAAAAATCACAGACAAAGTTTCTTTTATTTAAGTCGTTCCATTCTTGAATTGTCGCGATTAGGTTAACTCATTCGCTTCCAAGCCTGGATTGTATGAGGTTATTCCCATTGCCATTTCTGTTTTGAGTGTTATTGTTTATCAAATTTTTATTATTTCAAAATAAATACGCACATTTGTTCATAAATAATCATTTACATGCATAAAAACAAACACGAGTACACTCGCGGTTGGCAATGGGAATAACCAATTTAGGCTTGGCAGCGAATGGGCTAAATAAATTAGAATTTTTGTAAAAACAATTTATTTGTTGCTTTTTTTTTCAAGTTTTGACACTGATATATTTATGTTTGTGGCCATAAAAAATTTGCAAGTTTGACAAGTTGTACGTTATAATATATTGAATGTATCACGAGCATATTCGTGCTGGCAATGGGTAACACCCTGCCAACTACGAGTATATTCGTGCTTGGCAGCGAATGGGTTAATGAAACAAAAAAAAAACCGTACAGATCAAAACACAATCAAACCTTTGATGAATTTTATTAACTATTTGAATCGTAGTTATTACTTCGATGCTAAATCTGTATTCCAAATTTTACCCATCTAGATGTTTACATATTGCATTATTTGACTGTTACAATGCATTTCACGTCCTTGTCTATATATTATAGAAAAAGTACTGTTTTTTAAATAATTCGAACGCGAGATTTTGACATATCGAAATATTTCAGATCTCCCTCAAAAAATATATTCAGATCTCTCTCGACATTTTTGTAAAATGCACATCTATCTGTCTATGACAAAGACAACATAAAAATGCTTTGAAATTTGGTATACCATCTTTCTATCAAACATTCGATTTCTATCAAATTTTGAGTAAAATCTGTACAGAGGAAGTTTCTTTGTCCAGATGTTCGAATATAAGTTAGTATAATAATTACAGTAGGGTGAAGGCCCATATGGGGATATATGGTAACGGAAAGGCGAATCAATATCAAATATGGTGGCACAGAAAAAGAATGTGGATATAGTTGTCCCCAAATCAAATGGTGTCTTAAAATGGGAATTGAGAGAAGAAATTAAGCTACAATGGTTTGACAGATGGCATATGTCCAAAAAGGGAAGAGTAGCTTACGATTTTATTCCTAATACAGAAATAAAAATAAGAAATACCATCCACTGATAATCCAAATTATATCAGGACTTGGGAGATTCCCTGCACATTTCCAAAGATTTGGAAGAATGCAGGAAAATAAAGACATTTGTAGAGATATTGGTACTGTTTACAACTATTTAAAGGAATGCGCAGAAATCTCCAATCATAGAAAACGCCTGCAAGTTGAAAATAATGACGTGAGTTCAATACTGATGGTACCAAGTAATCTTGGGACTCTGAAGGACATGATGTCTAAAATTGTCAGCTTTTTGCCAACTATTTGAAAGTCTGTAGAGGAGGGGGTGGTCAGTATTTGACCACTTTGGGGCCAATCACCTCGAAGAGAATATCAGCTTGACAGATTAGGTCAATATAGGGATGAACATTGCTACAATCCATAGTCGGCCACAACACATCCTGTCGATACTGCTACGTTCAGTGGTCGGGGTGGTCGACTGTATACAAGAAGTATAATAATTACAAAACGAAGAGAGCTAGATAGCTGAAATTTGGTCCATAGATTTAACACGTATTATGAAGATATCTGCCAAATTTTAAATTAAATCCAACTACGAAATTGCCGTCTGTTAGTGTGTTCTTTCAGAAACATATAAACGCAAACATTCGAAAACACAGGGCATAAATATTTTTTAATTTGGCATGCACTTTTTTTTAATTGCAAGTGCTATTTTGTACCAAATATTTGTATCAGTTGGCGAAGAAAACTGTCTAAATCACAGATTCGATATTTGGCGATTCTGATATTCAAAATATATAAACGCATACTAGGAATTAATCGCCAAATAAGCCAAAGATTCAGTAAAAAGGCCAAATCCAAGTCAAAAATTAATATTTCGTAAAACCTATGCGCCAATGACAAGTAAATTTTTCTCTAGCAAGACAAAGTTATGAAAGTACGTGCGAGAAAGTTATGGGAAGACAATTCTCGCTGGATTTAAATTGGTTTAGGAAAAAGCAAAAGATAAAATAAATAACGAGTAACATAAAATAAAATTTGACCTTCACGAATTAATTTAATGTCAGATCGCCTTACGAAAGGTAAAATATTTATAATAATTTTGGAGCATTTTCATTATTGTTAAAACTAATTTCATTTCTCTGCTGGAAACTTCTATTAAGCAATGGACGAGAGAAAAATGTAATCGCAGCCTATATAGTAAACAAAGAGGAATTCACTTAATCAATTGCTTTTATTTCTGTTATTCCCTGCTGAGAGTATTAATCTCCGGAATATCTTTGATAATTGATTGGTTTCTGTCGAATCTGACGTTTTTATTACGATAAAAGTGAATTAATGCCAAATGTATTCTTTCACTCTTGTTCATTAACTCGTATAATTTCATTTTTGTTCTTATACCTGGCTATGATAAAACCTTCCCTTGAACTCCCTCCTTCTATTAAGCTGTAATAATTCTTTCTTATTTTTAGTTAACGTTTCCTAATAGAAATCTATCAGATTCCTCCGAAGATGATATGTGTTAATAATAAAATTTATTTCTCGCTCTCTTGATGATATTGTTCCTTATAAAATATTTGTTTGACCAATTTTATTTTTTAAATATATATTTTCTACAAGCACTCTTGGCAACCAAGCATTAAATGCTCTGTATTAATATTTAACATAATATTATATAAACTTTTTGTTATAATATCTTGTAAAATTTTTACTTTACCTTGTTTTCTAAATATATATTATTTATTACTCACCCTTGGCAACTGGAGTTGGCTCAACTGGAAAAATGTTTCTAAACCAGTAATATAAAATCAATTCCTATTTAGATTAACAATGAAATTTTTTATTTTAGCTACTTATTATTATATAATTACAATTGCTGTGGATGTACGGGATGGTCTGGTTGGTAGAGCGTTGGACTCGTACACCTTAGATTACGGGTTCATTTGCAAAACATTTCCCGAGTGTATGACGGATGGTGCTCGTTAAATCTGTTCGTGGTCGCAAAGTCCTCCATGTCGACGGTAATACCACTGGGGGTACTGGGTCAGAGGTGATCGTCCTCTGTTCCAGTTCTAAGTTACGATCTGAGATGAATGAATGAATTTGCATGAATGAAGTCCACGCCTAAAAAGGATTGTGACGTGTGAGTAGCTAAGTCGTGCTCTTGGCCCTAGATGGCGCTTCTTGTAAAAACAAAGAGACGCATATTTTAGGCTTAAAAATCAGCTGATCGTATCAGCTGGAGCTTGCCCACGGCAAGTGCCATTAGCCACAACACAACAATTGTTGTTCTAATGTTCCACTTTACAACGGAAGGAAGGGCACAGTAACTTCGGAGGGGATGTCCTCCAAAGCATCCGAGGGCAGAAATTTGACTTGTGGCTCACATACGTCACAAATTCTTTTTAGGGGCGAACATCATTCATGCATTTCATTCATTCAACCACAGATCGTAATTTAGACCTGGAACTTCAAACGATCACTTCTGACCCAGCACCCCCAGTCGTGTTACTCTCCACTCGGGAAACTTTGTGACCTCGACAAATTTAACATTCACCATACACGGATAGTATTTGGCTGGCGGGTTCGTACTCGCAGACCAAGGGATGCGATTCCCACGCTTTGCCAACCAGGCTATTTCGGCATAACAATTACAAGTACTATGAATAATTGATCAAAAAATTATAATAGCATTGAATTTTCAACGTCAATTTATGATTCAAAGCCAATTGTGGCATAGCAAAAAGCATGAATTTTCTACACCGATTGGGGTAACGCAATACGGGTTGGAAATATTTAATTTTTATTTGTTCTGTATTACTTTAATTCGGAAGTACTTCAAAATGAATCCGAAAAATCGATTAATTAACAATGTTCAATTTTAAATGCATCAATCATTATAAAAATAAACAGAATCGTTTAAATTAATCGACCGTAAAAATGTTAAGCCTAAACTCATTTGTGTGCGAAAAACAAATTGAGTTCATTATACTTATTTGGCGGCGAGGAAATGAAGATTTTTGGCGATGAAGTTAATTTTTAATTAATTAATAAAAATTTAATGAATTGATATTTGAAAAAAAATTGTATTAACATCAATTGGCATCCGCTATAAGTTTTAAAAAATTTACTTGAATATGAATGGATGAATAAAAGGTATTCCATAAATGTATGTAAGTTTTTACAAGGTACAAATATACAGGGTGTCCCAAAAAGATTGAAACGTGCTTTAATTCTTTAACCGTTAGAGATAAGTAGGTGATGTACTTTGAAAAAATGTTCAAAATAAGATAGGAGAGAAGATTACATTAAGAAAAAAAATCCACCTATGAATTTTAAAAAGTTACACTTTTTAAATTTTTATACAACCCCTCTATGCAAATTTGATCAATTAGAAAGTGTTTCCTTTCCATCCCAGAAGACCATTAAAAGAAAACTGCATAACTGTATCTTTAAAATTGAGTGAGTTATGCGTAATTGAAAATTGAACGCTGTTTTTAAAGACCATATACCAAAATGGAAATGTAAATTTGCAACAAATTATAAACACATAAATTTTTTATATTATTGCAAAACACATTTTTGCGTATTTAAGGTAGATTCACGATACAGTTACAGAATTGTCTTTTGTTTTAATCTTATCAGGGGCAAGTAATTTTATGCCATGTATTCTAAATTTACATTAGAAATTTTGTAAGATTTCGTTGAAAATCAATAAAAGCCATTTGACGGATTTGTATAGCAAAAGTTATAAAAAAGAAAAATACTGTTAAATTAGTCTGGTAGAATTTTAATTGTTTTCAAATTCATTACATTTTTGTCAAACTGACATTCTAACAAATTAACTGCCAGACAATTTTAGCCTTTCATTTAATTGGAATTTAGCCGCTTCTAATACGTGTATATTAAAGTTTTTTTTTTTTAATTTTTAAGTTACATAAAAAAATGCAGACGATTATTTTCGAATTTACTTATTTAGTTCCAATATTATTTTTTTCCTGTACAACTCAACCAAGATTTCCTCGTGCATATCAAAATAAAGTTTAGAAATCATTCAGTGATGTTGAGTTTCATATTGTCGAAGTAAAATATACTGTAACTAATTTTGCATTATGGTACTTTTAACAAATGACGAACTATTTGAACTAGCAATGATTTATTCTGTTTGCAATAGAAATAATGCAGAAACTGCTGGGGAATTTGGACGGCGATATCCCTATTTGCATGAAATTTTACGTACATTTGTTTATCGGATGATGAGAAGATTGAGAGCTACCGGTTCATTTAATCCAAGACCTCGCCCTGGTAGAAATATCTTGTACAATGAATATCTTGTACAATATCAATTTCTAATTGATATTATTGCATATTTTTCTTCCAAACCACGATCAAGCATTCGAAAAGCAAGTGCAATTACAGGATTACCTAGGACGTCAATCCATAGAGTACTTGAAAAACACAATTGGCATTCATTTTGTTTTCATGGACTTCAAGCACTCCATCCCTGATTCTAACCGACGTGTAGCATTCTCCAGTTGGTTATTAATCCAACAGGACACAGATTCAAACTTTGTCAAGAACATTATGTGGACTGATTAATGTTTGTTTACGGAAAATGGCCACATGAATGCACACAACGATCATTATTGGAATGATACAAAACCATTTTTTGTGCAAGAAATACATCACCAGAGAAAGTTTTCTGTGTCCGTATGGTGCGGAATTTGGAGCGGAAAACTGATTGGTCCAGTGTTTTATGAAGGAACACTTACGGCTATAAAATATTTGCAACTTATTTTAAATGGCTTAGTAACAGATACTTTGGAGACGACACCATTGTCATTAGTAAAAAAAATGTATTTTCAACAAGACGGAGCGCCTGCACACAAGACTATGAATGTAACAAACTGGCTCAACGAAAACTTTAATAAACAATGGATTGGTCTGAATGGACCCACAGAATGTCCCCCCAGAACTCCTGATCTAACTCCACTCGATTTTTATTTTTGGGGTAGGCTTCGAACGCTAGTTTATAATGCTCACCCCCTAAATGTAAATGACCTTAAACAAAAGATAATTAAGGCATGCAATAACATTGCAGGAGGAGAACTCCAAAATATTTACAGGAGCATTATTAGAAGAGCCAATTATGTATTGGTGTTGATGGAAAACATTTTGAGAATGCTTTATGATTCGTGTGTTTTTAAATGTATTTTCGTTTTATTTATTATTATTTATGTTACACTTCTTACAATCTTATGTTGTCAGAACTGTTTAACTCCGTCAATAAGGACTTTATTTAAATGCCATTTTGGATTTCTTTTACACTTATTATCTTTTTTTGATCGAAGAATTTCTATTATCAATATGGATATGGTCCCTATTTTCACCGACGAAAAAGTCTTTCAAGTGGTATGGAAAAATGACATAAGTCAATTTTTTTTGTGTGTGTTATTATTCAAAAAGTTTTAAAGATACAGTCATGCAGTTTTCTTTTAATGGTCTTCTGGGATGGAAAGGAAACACTTTCTAATTGATCATATTTGCATAGAGGGGTTGTATAAAAATGTAAAAAGTGTAACTTTTTTAAAATTCATAGGTGGATTTTTTTTCTTAATGTAATCTTCTCTCCTATCTTATTTTGAACATTTTTTCAAAGTACATCACCTACTTATCTCTAACGGTTAAAGAATTAAAGCGCGTTTCAATCTTTTTGGGACACCCTGTATAGGAAGAGTGTGAGATAAAGTAGGGATTAAAAATACAGATTACAAGATATTTTTAATTTTTTTTATAAACATATAACTAATTATTTTAGACTTAACTATTATTTCAACTATGCATTTTCTTAATTTTTTTGTCCCCATGCATCCAATTATATCTCATGAAAGAGCATCAATATTTTAAAATTCTTCCATTTTAAATATATTTTTTCGCATTTGGTTTATTTTGTAGTTATGCATTAATAGAATGTGCAACAAAACTCCAAAACCTTTATTTAAAGCTTCCCTTTTTTCTCATGATTTTCAGCATGAGAAACAAGCTGGAGTGGTCTCCCCAAAACTTTCTCGCGTACTCTCTAATAAACTTGTCATGTCCGAACATGTTTTGCATTGCATTGGCGTACAATAGTTACGAAATGCTAACTTTTGGCTCGAATTGAGCATTTTTATTAAAACTATTGTGCCACCCTTGGCGAGTTATTGGCGATTATTTCGGGACACGCCCTTAATAATATTTGGAAATCTAACTTGTGCTTTAGGTATGTTTTTTTCAGCAAACTGAAACAAAGGTATGATTCAAAACTGCACTATTAGTAATAAAATTCTTTACGAAATCTGATGTTTAAGCCATTGCGTTTCTGAATTATTGTATTAGCAAGTTTTTGAAAGTACAGATCGACACACAATTAATCCGTTTTAGTTTTGTTTCAAATTTTGACCAATTTCACAGACATAACATCTGTTGGGTTGACACCTGCATACAGATGTTAAAGTTGGGAACCCAATTTTATTTCTCTATCCCCCAGACTGTCAAAGCCAATGGTTCAGTAACTCATTGGCGCCGATTTCAAATTTGGCGATAAACCATCGACGCCAACAAAACGGCTGACGACAGTTAAGGTTTGAACAATTTTTTTAAAATATTTGCGGGTGTTTGCCATTATTGGTGATTTAGCAACGCATTGGCGACGCTTTCAAATTTGGAGAGGTAGATCAATGACGTAAGTACCATTCAACGTTTCACACGCCTTACACGGCTATTCCTCGGTGAGATCGGGTCTCGAACCTTCACGAGCCGAGACCTCACCACTAGGCCACCGCAACCCCCATTTTCCTGGGAGAGATTTCATGATATTTTTAAATGCAGAGAAGTCATTTTCTAAAAATAACCTGCAATGTTGCTGTTTTGTTTAATCAGTTTTATTAAAGGGAAAATCAAATATAATCTTGGTCTTGGCCAAAGAGCCAAAATAAATGTTTTTAAAATTAAATCCACCCAGAATGGGTCTATTTTTACTTCCTTGCGATTTCTCCAACAAATATCTAATTCCTCTCTCGCCAACCCCTTGGGAGAGGTTCCTCGTAATGAAGATGCTTCCGGTATGGTGGTCGGATCTCGCCATCCTTGGAGGGTACACTAATAAGTGGGAGTTGAACTTCTCCCATTGATGACGGGACATACTTTCTACGAGGATAGTTGTACCGTGGCCTGTGATAGCCATTCGGACTCAACCACTGTTTCCTCTAGTGTTGCTGTTGTTGGGGTTCGGTCATTCAGTTTTATGGGTAATCCGTGTGCTTTCGTGGCGGGTCGGAGAGTCTATGACTGATCTGATTCTTCTCGTTTTGTAATTATTGAGTTAATTTATATTGAAATAACAGAACAAATGAACTTCCTCTTAATATACACTGAAGGGACAAAAGTCATGGGATGACTGTTAATATCGTGTCGGTCCTCCTTTTGCCTGGTGAAGTGCAACAACTCGACGTGTCATGGAGTTCACAAGTCGTTGGAAGTCCTCTGCAGGAATATTGAGCCATGCTGTCTGTATAGACGTCCATAATTGTGAAAGTGTGGATGGTGCAGGAGTTTGGACACGAACGGACCTTTCGATGATGTCCCATAAATGCTCGATGGGATTCATATCGGGCGATCTAGGTGGCCAGATCATGCGCTGGAATTGTCCAGAATGTTCTTCAAACCAATCGCGAACAGTTCTGGCCCGGTGACATGGCGAATTGTCATCCATAAAAATCCCATCGTTGTGTGGGTACGTGAAGTCCATGAATGGCGGCAAGTGATCTGCAAGCATCTGAACCTAACCATTTCCAGTCAATGACCGGTTCAGTTGCATCTGAGGGCCGAGTCCATGCCATGTAAAAACAGCCCACACCATTATGCAGCCACTACCAACTTGAACAGGGCCTTGCTGACAGTTTGGGTCTATGGCTTCGTGGGGTCTGCGCCACACTCGAACTCTACCATTAGTTCGTAACAACTGAGATCGTGACTCATCTGACCACGCCACGGTTTTCCACTGGTCTACGGACCAGTCAATATGCTCACGAGCCCAGGAGAGTCGCTGTGCTGTCAGTAAAGGTACACGAATCGGTCTTCTGCTGTCATAGCCGAAGGAAGACAAATTTCGCCGCACAGTCCTATCGGACAGTCCCTCGTACGTCCCACATTGATTCCTGCAGTTATTTGACGAAGTGTTGCGTGTCTATTAACATTGACCATTCTACACAGACTTCGGCGGTCTCGGTCGTTAAGTGCAGGTGGTCACCCACTGCGCTGTCCATGATGGGATGTGATGCCTGAAATTTCATACTCTCGGCACACTCTTGATAGTGTGGATCTCGGAATGTTGAATTCACTAACGATATCCGCAATGGAATGACCCATGCGTCTAGCTCCAATTAACATTTCACGTTCAAAGTCTGTTAATTCTCGTCGTGCCGCCATAAATCACGAAAGACCTGTTCACATGAATAACTTGAACACAAATGAAAGCTCTGGAAAGTGAACTGCGCATTTATACTTTTTCGCTGCGATACTACTGCCATCTGTATATTTGCATATTGCTATCCCATGACTTTTGTCACTTCAGTGTATTTTATACAAAATTCGATGTATAAATCGCGTATTTTAATTATTTAAATCAAAACATTTTTGAAGTACTGTCATCACAGACAAATGTTTTCATTTTCCAAAAATGTGTTTATCGAAATCAAGGTAGGTCTAAGATATGGAGATTCTCCATAATCTGAAGTTCAAATTTTTTCTTTTACTATATTTTATTTTTTCTTATTTCATTTTCTATATTACTATATTTCGATTCTATACTTTGGAAGAAATTTCAAAATTCAAATTTACTCGGAGGATAGAAAATTCACTATCAGTTGGAGGCTTCAAATGCTCTGTGAATTGAACGGAACTAAATAATGGAATGATTTCATCCTTATTATAGGCTGGTTTTCAATAAATGAACCAGCCTCCCATCGGCCTTTCTTGATTACAGTAGAATTATTGCAATTAATGATTATTACTGTATTAAACAGAAATTGTTATTCAAAATATAGAAATTTTATTCGCTATAAGACATTTTTAAGCTAAAAATCAAATGTTCTAGAAGAACGTTACTCGACAGTTTAAAAATGGGAAAGTTCGATTCAGCCTCCACAGTCTTTATTTGTTATTCCGCTTATTTCAAAATATTTCATTTCTTCAAAAGCGCAAATTACAGAAAAAATGGGGTCAAAGACATCGTTATAGTTTTTATCAAAATATAACTAAGAGAATAAATCTCTAAAATACACAAGGACGAGAATAAAAATAAAATAATTGCCAATTAGCCAAAATTTTTATCGATTCAAATTTTTTTTGAGTTAAGAAGTGAAAATGTTATTTTTTCATTCTGCTATTTAGTCCTAGCTTTTCGTGCCTCAATTATTGCAAAATAGATCGTAAAACTCAATTATAGATTGAAAATTTATGTTTTGTACTCATTAATACTAAACCATATATCAAAACAAAAGCAATTTATAATTAATAACTCATAGTACAGGAAATGGAACTTATTTATTTCAAAATGAAACGAATAAGCATTACTTTTGGAAAATATGTTTATATTTTATTGATTTATTTGCAAATACTCTCTTTATATTTTTATTGAGCTATGTTCTAATCAGAATTTTCGTTGCTAAATTTAATTAATTATAAACCAATCTGACAATTTAAAGCTGGCAATCATTGTATTTTTCTAATTATTTCAGCATGTATGGTCAAATTCTTATTTTAAAATGCTGAGTTCTAACCCGAATTTTCACTGCCAAATTTAATAAATTTAAACCAATCTAACAATTTAAATTTAGAAATCATTGTGTTCTTCTAATTTCTTAGGAATTATGGCAAGAAAGTTTGCACTTTTTTAGAAAATATTTTCAAATTCTTATCGAACAATATTGCATTCCGATCAAAATTTTCATCTATCAGTTTAATTAATTATAAACCAGTTGAATTTAAAATTGGTTAATATTGTATTTTTACAATTATTTAGGCAAATAGTCTCAAATTCTTATTAAATATTGTCGCGCTCTAACCAGAATTTTCATTATCAAATTTAATTAATTATAAATCAATCTATCAATTTAAAACCGGCAATCATTGAATTTTTCTAATTATTTTGTCAAATATTCTCAAATTCTCTTTGAGAAATTCTTTGTTCCAATCAGAATTTTCATTGTCGAACTTAATTAATTATCAACATACGTAACAATTTAGAATTAGTAATCATAATAATCTTCTAATTATTTTTGCAAATATGCTCAAATTCTTATTGAAAAATGCGGAAATCTAATCGGAATTTTCATTGCCAAATTTAATAAACTATAAACCAATTTAAAAATTTAAATTTATCAATCATTGTATTCTTCTAATTTTCTTGGCAAATATGTTCAAATTCTTATCGAACAATGCTGCGCTTTATACAGATTTTTCATTATCCAATTTAATTAATTATAAACCA
>JAOUZG010004491.1:1483752-1505544 GCA_026289955.1 Argiope argentata | reverse complement strand
TAGTATCAAATTCTTATTGAACAATGTCGCGCTTCAACCAGAATTTTTATTGCCAAATTAATTAATTATAAACTAAACTAACAATTTGAAATTAGTAACCGTACTTTTTTCTAACTATTTTACCAAATATGTTCAAATTCTTATTGAACAATGTTGCTTCACAATAAAAATTTTCCTTGCTCATTTAAATCAGTTATAAAACTATCTTAAAAATAAGAATTCAACTGATTAAGAATGTTTTTTTATTCCACTCACGACCATCACAAAAAAGATTCATTTCTTAACTTAAAAAAGAATCTTAATTACAGAGAAAAACAAGCGGGGTGTCATTACGGCTTCTACTAAAAGAAAATGCAAAAGCTTCCATGAATCGTTTTTATTTTTGTTCTTTTTCTACTTGGAACATAAATCACTGAGAAAAAAACACTTTTAATAATTGATTTGGGTCGGTCAATTCTGTCACTTTTGTCGGCATAAACGTGAATTAATAGCGACAGAGAGCTTTTAATTTCGTTCATTAACTCATTTGGTCTTCTTTCTGTTCTAATATCCGAGCTTTTCAACGCTCCGTCTTTTCTCTCAGACTATAATATTTCCCCGGTAATTTTGTTAATAGATCATAATAGTCTGCTGTCACTCCCGTTGAAGGATAATGTGCCAAGATTTAATAGCCTCTTCAAAAATTAATTCTTGTCTTTGATACATAATCACTTCATGGGAGATTATTATGTTTTATGGAAATAATGGTAATCGGAAAATATTTTTCTTGATGTCTAAATTTTATATTTTATGATTTTAGGTACAGTAAATCCTTAAATAAAAATAAAACCCTTAACGTGGAATATAAATTAAATATAACCAAAATTAATTTGGGAATTTCAAATATTTTATAAGAATTTTAGAGCCATGGTAATAAATATATGATAAAATTTATATAAGCTTTCAATCTTCCCTAAACATTCTCTAATATCCCCTCATTAATGTGTTATTCTACCCCCTCCCCTTCCCTCCTAAAAAAATTGTAATACTCCGGCAAATAAGTGAATACCATGTGTTCAGATTTTTATTTTCAGAGACAACAAATTAGTGGAAATAAATAAAATTAAATTAAAAATGAAATCTGCTATGCGTATTTCAATGTATCCTGTCAGAATATCATTTCTTGAATGGCCAAGCACCAAGTGCTCGTGCAAGTTAAATTATATTTTCATTCATTTTAATCGTTTCATCCAATGAGTCACTTTAGTATTGCAAACGATCCAAAAGACTTTGTCTGGCATTTATTGTTTTAAAAAATATCACATTTCCTATTTATTTCATTTCATATAAACGCGTGATGAAAATGACATTTTTCTACGTTTTATTTGCAGTTGTCATTAATTTAATTTTTTTAAACAGAGCTTTTGGAAATTCTATGCAAACACGTTATTAAAAGCTGATTTTTTGAGATGCTCGTGCAGGTAATAAAATTTTTATTTTTTTCCTACGGGTATCTGTTGATACCACAAAATCTCATTCCTAAAACAATATCATGTTCTGACATGATAAAAGTTTAAAGAGAAAATTTCTATGCATATTTCAATGCATGATGTCAGAACAGTTTCTTGAACGGCCAAGCACCACGTTTTCGTGCAAGTTAGATTATATTTTTATTCATTTTAATTGTTTTGTTGAATTAGTCACTTTAGTATTACAAATGATCTAAAAAAAACTTTGTTTCGCAATGATTGTTTAAAAAAATATCACATTTTCTATTTGTTTCAATTCCTATAATCGCGTGCTCAAAATGACATTTTTCTAGGTTTTATTTGTGGTAGTCATTAACTTATATTTTTTAATCATAACTTTTGTAAATTCGATAGTAACGCATTAATAAAAGCTAATTTTTTGAGATACTCGTGCAGATAATAAAATTTTTATTTTTCGTCTACCACATTTTGCTGGCGCCCCAAACCTCACCCCCAAAACATCTTGTTCTTAGACGATGATACAGGCGAAACGCGAGTATGTATTTTAAATGCCATTTTTAATACAAAATTCGACATAGAACTATAATTTCAGTGACAAAAGATTTATCAAATTTCATGAAAGTTAAACATAGATCAATCCTATGATAAATTTGATTTAAAATTTGCTGCTAATCAACGTTTTAGTGGACAAAACTCTTTACTATTTATATCTATTCAGCTCTTCGTATTTTGTAGGTATGAATTTCATTTTCGCTTGGACAGACAAACGAATGGATGGATTTTGATCAAATTAGGGAAAAAATCGATCAATTTTGTTAAAGAATACTACTCAAATCTCTCTCGTCCATCGCAAAACCTGTTTGAGTTTCTATATTCTTAGACCAATGACGTAATTCTAAAAGTATATCCTTGAACACACGACGGCTAAAACGTAGAGATTTATCAAAATTTTGAGATATAATTTTTTTAAAGAGTGCAATATTTCTTTTTGTATATTTTGTATTCGAGATATTGAGTTAAAAAATGCTATATGAAATTTGACAGTGAAAATAAAAATTTATTTTACAATCTTAAACTTATTATTATTATTTTCTATTATTATTTTTGACTATTATTATTATTCATTACAAAATTAAAGGCTTACTTAATGCATATTTTTATGATGAATAAGTGTTTTACATTTTCTCGGCATTGTCTCAACCTTTAGTTTTAAATAAGAATGGCCATATTATTATTGTTGTTCCTAATAGCACTTGCCATGGACATGATGTATCAGCAATTTTTAGTCGAAATGAGCATCTCTTGTTTTGAAGTTGCGCCAACTATGGCCGACCGTACGACTTTGGCTACTCACTTATCACAATTGCTAGCACAGCTCCTTTTTAAAGTGGGGAATATTCACACTGCTTACAGATAGAGCACAGAAACTCAACCATGCTCGAACCAGGGGCGCTTAGATCACGGGAAAGACGCTCTACCCCCATGCCAAGGCCCCGACCCATATCATCATAAGTTATCTTAGTAACTAAGAGACAAAACTTCACCTTGCAGGGATTTTATTGATAAGTCGTAAATAAAATATTGTCTTGTGACTCGTTTAAAGTTAAAATGGAAATCTAATTGAATTGCAAACATGGGATCGAACAGGAAAAATTGTATGGGAGTCTGAATCCCTAATGACAATTCAATCTCTAAACTCTTTTTGTATGTCATGTATAGCCACATATCTATATTTATTTATAATTTTTGTGTAATTTTAGGTTTTTTTTATGTAAATTTATAACTAATTTTGTATATAATTTTAGTTTTTTTTTAGGAAACACCTGTACAGATAAACTTTGAAAAATAAAACCTTGCCTAATTATAAATTGATCCAAATCGTTAGAGCCGTTTCCGACATAAGCAAATTATAAAAATACAGAATAATTGCTCGTTTGAAGTTTTAAAATACTGTCAGTACCCACACAGCGTTGCCCGTGACATAACATCCAAGAAAAAAAAATTAGCTTTAAGCTTAAGTCGGGCCTCCACTTGATATGACATGGGTATATTACACAACATCGAACAAACATAAAAAAATATATTTAGAAATTAGCAAAAATAGCTTAAAGACAATTTTTATCGCACACATTCAAATATCTTTAGGCTGTTGAAAAAGTAAAAATAGGATAGATTTATACAGAAAAAATTCACTAAAATTATGTAATGGAAAATCTGTTTTAAAATTTAAAAATATGTAAATAATTGAATACACCCACTGTTCTACACTGATTTATCAACTCTCTCAAGAAAATTTAGCTTCTTTCAAAATAACTTCGTAAACCATATTGGCTGGATTTCCTCTTGGTGCCAAAACAAAATATTTTATATCAATTAAAGGCTAGAAAAAGTCACATTAAGTTGTCCATGAGAGAAAAAAATTCGTTTAGTTACAGCATAATGAATTTTGAATTGCTGTTTAAAATCACATGTAAACAAAGAAATCTATCGCATATGCATATCACAGATTTTGCTATTTGCATATGCGTAGTTTGAGGTTTTTGTTCATGCGCGAATCATAGGAAAATAATTAAAATCTTCATTATAAAGCGTTTTTTTATTATTTTGATATGAATTTAACGCATAAAAACTTTTTCCAATAAATGCTCTACAAAACTGTTTAACTATCTCCAATATCCGTTAACTATTTCTCGAGTTTTTTTCTCTTTCAGACCTACAGACGCTCTCATGGGACTTCATTTTATATTGTACTGTTACAAGGAGGCGAGCGCCACGAAAGGCGCCAAAAGAGAAAGCGTTGGTCACGGTTGACGAGGAGTTTCCCGCCAGACGAGTTGGTTTGGCGAGGGGGACATTCTTGTAGCCGCTGGATCGTTCAAAGCGTTTTCCAATGTTTCACGTGCTTCTGGGCGCTCACTCGCACGGCTGTATAAGTGACGGGTTGCCGCAATTTGGCAGTTCCTCTCGGAAGAGTAGCAACTCGCTGGACTAGCGGATTACTTTCCTCGCTTGTTAATAGTGAGTTGTGTTTACGTTTGCTGCTAACGTTGTATTATTGAGCTCGCTGTGATTTACTGTTTACTGTTCTATACGATATCTGTTTTGCAGTCTGTGTTTATTGAGCGTAAGGCTTGCATTTACGCTGTGAGTGACTGTTGATTGCTGGATTGTGTTTATCTGAAGTTTTACTTTATCAAGTCATCCTGTAAATAGCTGTAAATAAATTTGTTTGTGCTGTCCTCAAGTAAAGTCCATTCAATCCGAACCGGCTACGCTAAAAAACATAACAGTATAGATTAAATTCATTTCATCAATTTACCGTATGTATATTACAAAATTTCTCATTGAGATGTACTTCCAATATTACGCATATATTGGCAATATATTTTTTGCATCGTATTATCAAAAGACAAAAAAAAAATCAGAACTATTTTAAATACATGATTTGATTCTTGAATTTTCTACCCCAAAACATCACCTTCCAGCCTAGACAAATCGTTCGAAAAAAAAATGTTTAAAGCAGACCAGATTCCTCACTGTTTTGCATTCACATTTTTTTTTCAACTCATCCGTCACTGAAAAAAGTCGTCCCCTTCGTCCTTCCGCACGTCCCGCCCCGACTGAAATCGGGGATACCATTCCGTTTTATTTGCTTCTTCCATTAGGCTTCACCCATAAACTCTGGAAATTCGCTCGTAAACTCCAGTCATACACTCATTTTTCCACTGGCATATCTGATCATGCAGGGGAGTTTTATATTTGTCCATTTTAAATATACATGGTGGAAAGGCCAGCATTTCTCTATTTTTCAATCCCTACTATTAGCACACACTCTCATATATCTTGTTTAGATTTATAATCATTAAGAAAATGTTTTTTATTTATACACTCTAGTTCAAGTAAATTTTTTAAAACTTCTAGTGGATGACATTTGACGTTAATACAGTTTTTTCCAATATCAATTCATTAACTTAATTATTAATTAATTAAAAAATAACAATCGAGCTAAAAATCTTCATTCCTCCACGGCCAAATAAGAAATGAATTCAGTTTTTTCCCCACGCTAATGAGGTTAGGCTTAACATGTTTTCGGCCTATTATTTCGAACGATTCTGTTAATTTTAAAATGTTTGACGCATTTAAAATTCAACATTGTTAATTAATCGAATTTTCAGATCCATTTTTTGTGTGAAGCGTTGGTGAAGTTAACAATTGTCGTATTTAATGCGCGTCTAGAGCTTTGAGTCGCCGATAGAGGGCGCCACTACGTGCGAAGGTTGCGTTTAGCCAAGGTCGGTCGCCGGGTCACCATTATAGGATGATTATAGCGGATAATGCTAGGCCCGAATTCCCAATCTTATGGTTAGTAGCCGAGTATTATACCGATCAAGCAAAAGGGACTCTTCAGCTCGAAGTATATTAATTGGCTTATAAGGCAATCACCACAGTACTTTCGAAATAAAATAAAAAAACAAAGAAAATTAAAAAATTCTAATCTGTTTGCGTTACCCTAATTGGTGTAGAAAGTTTGCGCATTTGCAGTTACCTCAATTGATGTTGAATCCTCACAATTGGGGTTGAAATACATGAATAAAGTCCGCCCCGTAAGAAGGGGTTGTGTGACCTAGAAGACGGATTTCTGTCTTTGGGGGCTCACGGGTCCATACCCTCAGAAGCTACTACACCCTTCCTTCCATTATAAAGCGGAGCACAAGAACAATAAAACAAATGATTAAATAGAGTTTTATTATAAACTTCTTGAGTAACAGTGTGTGAACCGCACAACAGAGAATCATACACCGAATGTGAAAAAAATCAGCACATTGAAAATATTGCGTTTGTTGCAGATCTTAATGTTGATTAATAAGAGATTATTTATGATGAATTCTACACTGCATGTCATTCATTTGTGAATGATCAGTTTTCATTTTTCGAATGTTAATCAATTCAACAAAATCTATTTTCCCATTTTTTTTACTGTTGTTATTCGCACATTTTCGATTCCAACAGTCCCATATTGTTTATTATCGGCGACTCTTATAACTTTTATCAAAAATTTGCTTTTATTTTCTTTATTAGATTAGCTACAAATTACTTTAAAAAGGGGAGAACTATTTTATGTTAAAAAGGGGAGAACTATTATATTTTTTTTAGCCTGTACAGACACATTAAAATTTCGGATTTCAATGGAATTTTGCATGGAATCCCATAACATGATGCATAATTTAACAAAAGTAAAGACTGAAAAAAAATGAAGGCACTTATCAAAAATTTCCTCATTTTTTAGCTGTTTTTCCAAAGCAAAATTGACCAGAATAAGAACAATGACATGCTTTAGTTTTAGACTGTGCGACCTTAATTGCTTTTTTCATTAATGTTTTGCTGGCTTCGCAGATGCTTAGCAGATGTAATAATAAGATAAGTATAAAACAACTAAGCGCTGATATGTTTTCTTACACAATACGTTATCAGTTAAGAGCAAGACTGGCGTAAGTGGGCTTATTTGGGATCGTTATTCAATTCCTACTATTAGCTTACACTCTTCCTATATGTATGAGTATCTTGTTCAAATTTTCAATCGTTAATAAAATACTTTTTATTCATCCAATCAAGTTCAAGTAATTTTTTTTAACTTACAGTGGATGACATTTGATGTTAATACAGTTTTTACAAATATTAATTCATTATTATTTTATGAATTTATTAAGGACTAACTTTCTCACTAAAAATCTGCATTTCCTTGCTTCCAAAAAAACCAACGAATTCAGTTTGTTTTTTCCCCACATTAATGATGCTAGGCTTAACATGTTTTCGGTCGATTGTTTTAAGCGATTCTATTTATTTTCATAATGTTTCATGCATTTAAAATTACACATTACTAATTAATTGATTTTACCGATTCATTCTGAAGAAATTTCGAATAAAAATAATACAGAAAAAAGATTAAAATGAAATCTGCTATGCATATTTCAATGTATCATGTCAGAACATCCTTTCTTGAACGGCCAAGCACCACGTGCTTGTGCGAGTTAAATTATATTTTTATTCATTTTGATTGTTTCATTGAATGAGTCACTTTAGCATTGCAAACGATCCAAAAAACTTTGTCTCTCATTGATTGTTGAAAAAAATATCGCATTTCCTATTTATTTCATTTCATGTAATCACGTGCTCAAAATGACATTTTCTAGGTTCTATTTGCTGGAGTCATTAAATTATTTTTTTTAATCAGAGATTTTGTAAATGCAATGGCAACGCGTAATTAAAAGCTGATTTTTTTGAGATGTTCGTGCAGATAATTTTTAGTTTTCATCTACGGAATTTTGTAGACGCTGATTCCTAAAATAACATCATGTTCTGACATGATAATTAGGAAAATTAGAATTTTCTAATATGTATTGCATTATCCCAACTAGCTTAGAAAATTCATGCATTTTGCGTTTTCACAATTGGTGGTGAAAATTCAACGCTAGTATATTCTTTTGATTTATTATTTATAGTAATTGCAATAATTAAGCTGGCATAGCCTGATTGGTAGGGCGGTGGATTCGCGTCCCTTGGGCAGTGAATTCGAACACGCCAGCCGAAGATTCTCCGTGTGTAGTGGACGTTACTACATTTAAGGAGGTCAAAAATCCTCAATGTCGGGAGTATTTACAACACGAGAACAACAACTACAATTGTAATCATTTAATAAAAAGTAACTAAAATAAGTTTTTGTTAACCTAAGTAGGAATTGATTTAATTTTTTTAATAATTTTTGTTTTACTCCTGACTTAAATGAATAATAACGGAATTCCTGTTCAAATGTAGAAACTAAAATGTGTCGGAATGATTTAATTTCGAAAATCTTAAACCATCTTATAGATAGTAACCTGATACTTTCTATTAGATATACGCACTGTTAGAAAGTATCAGTTGAAGTTCTCATTGGAAGTTTCAAGTGCAGTTCTTACTTGAAACCTTTTCTTATATTCTGCTATAAAGGGCCTTGTTTATTATTAAGCACATAACAGTGGCAAAAAGTGAGCACGAAATATTTTATTAGCTTGTGATGTCTGGCAATTAACCGCTTAAATACATTTAATACAAAAGTAACAGAAAACTTAATGAACGTTTTAGACATACAGTATATACAGTATTCCAAAGTAGTCGTGTACCTTTGTAAAATATTTAATTGAAAGGCTTCTCCTATCATTTTAGTTTGATAAACTTTTTAAAACTTAAAACTGCTTACATGGATGATAAAAAAAGGGAGATAAAAAATATTTATAATTTTAAAAACTATGGAAGAAAAAATGCAAGGGACACATTTATAATGCCTACGATCGAATAGAGAACTTAATTTTTTTCTCGGAAAAGCCAGAAAATTTCACTAAAATTAAATTATTACTTTAACAAGCTTTTAAAAAGTTAAACTGAAATTAAAACATACAATGAGACTTTTTTTAATTGGGTAAAAGTTCACTAGTAGTGTTCACCAAAAAGCAATTTTACAAAATTCAGTCTAATCACGTTTCGTATCTACTGTGTCACATACATATTTCGATCAAAGGACATTTACTTTCGTTGCCTTGTGTAGATAGATCCAACTAAGAATATTGAACATCAGCCATTAATTCACGAAGAACACACAGCACCCGCAGTGTGGATGGTCAGCCTAAAAGCTACTGGGGCATTAATGGCCTTTTAACATCTCCTCCGGGGCAGTCAATAAACCGTAAAGCATCATTTGTGGTCTTTGGGCAATAAAAATGTTTACGATAGAGAAGTAATGTCCGAAGAATGTTGTCTGTGCCGAAGCTGCCACCAAGAGTATAAGCAAACCTCCACGGTTATGGATGATTATTTTATGGGGTACAAAAGGGCAATTCGAAACTTCTTTTCTGGTAGTTCTTGGCGGAAATGTTTCTTAAATTGCTTCGCCAAATTAATTTTGGCGATTAATCATTGGATAGTGGTTTGTTTGTTTGGTTGGTTCAAGATGATGGGTTGTTTTTGTTTGTTTGTTTTAAAAAGATAATTTCTCTGAGATAAAGTAAAGAGTAGTTACTTTATCTCAGTTCAGCTCCAATTTGTTGTATTTATTAATCCTTTATGAATTACTAATAATTAATATTTTCATGTTAATTGTTAATAGCTCTATTAATTGCTTGTAAATTTTGTGGAATATAAAGGATTTTTAAAGCATTTTTAAACCTTTAAAGGTGTTTTAAAACTTAAATATACAGCTTTTTTTTTAAAAAAAAGTTTTTAAAATTATTTCTCTAAATCAATTTTGGTGATTAATCTTTAGATGGTGGTTTATTTAATTTTTTTCAATATATTTGGAAGATTATGGTGTGTTTTTTTGTTTGTTTGATTTGAAGAGGTAAATTCTCTGGGACAAAGTAAAGAGTGATTACAAAGTTGTGTTTGTAATGAGCAAACTTTGAATTTGTTGTATTTATTAATGCTTTCTGAAAGATTAAAAATTAAGTATTTGGCAATAATTGTTAATGGTTTCTTTAATTATCTGTTATTTTTATGCGTTATAAAAGATCAAATTGAAGATTTTTTTATATACATCTTAAGTTACTTCGCCAAATTAATTTCGGCGATTAATCTTCAGAAGGTATATTGTATGATTCTTGTGATGTTTAAGAAGAGCAAGTTGTCAGACACAAAGTAAATTAGAGTTATTATAAAGAATGTACTTGTATCTAACTAATATCTAATTTTTTGTCTTTATAAATAGTTTTGAAAAAATTTGCGATTGCTGTTTTATATTCCTATTATGTACTATCCAAGGTTTTGAATGATAATTTCAATGATATATAAAGAGTAATTTCAAAATTCTGTTTATTCTGTTATTTTTCGAAGAAAAGTTTCTTAAATTATTCTTCAGATTAATTTTGGGAATTCATTTTTAGGTAGTGTTTTGTTTGGTCCCAGCGATATATTTTTATAAAGATTTCTTTTGTGTCTGGCTTGAAAAAGTAACTGCCAGAAGTACAGTTAAGAAGAATATATTGAAGGAGTTACTATTTATAATGAGTAAAGTTCTAATTCCACTCCGTTATTAATCTATATAAATAAAAATGAATCTCCAAATGTGTTGTTAAGAGCAAAACTCGAGAACGGCTCGCCCCATTCGGCTCATTGTTTTAATATTTTCGTAAAGACATGAGGAAGGTTCTCATAGAGAGAAAAAAACGGAAAATTACGAGAAAAATAGTGAACACGACACTTTTTTTTTTACTTTCCCGAAAAAATTTTCATTTCTCCATCACCAAATGAGTAAGATTTCAGTTTGTTTTTTGTCAACGCTAATAGGTTAGGCTTAACATGTTTTCTGACTGATTATTTCAAACGATTCTGTTCATTGTCTTAGCGTTTGATGCAGTTAAAATTAAACATTGGTAATTAATCGATTTTTTCGGATTCATTTTGAAGTACTTCCGAATCAAAATATAAAATAAAAAAAATAAAAATACCTAATATTTATCGCGTTACCCCAACTGGCGTAGGCAATTTACACACTTGCGTTGCCTCGAACTCACCACCACACGACTGGTTACACCACACACTATAGGTCGCTGCTTCCACAATAGACAACAGAACTCGACAGACAGTAGTTAAGCACTCTCTTGAATTACATATACCGCTGGTACTCCGCCGTTGCTTCACTATCCTCTCGAAAGTTCGTTATTTGTCTTCTACTCCAACCCCACTTCCGGCTTAATTCAATTCATCGTTTAAATCAATTCATCAATTTGAGACTGTCGGCCTTTTATAGATCCCAGGTGGCTCGCCGGGAACTAGAGCAATCAGGGCGCATCTCGATTCCTATTGGATGGATCCTGAAAATTCTCGAAAATACCAGCATTATCCACTATGTCGCCAAACTCAACAAATTTATCGCCAATTCGCCAAATTTGTCGCCAAGCTCAGAATTCACCCGCTGAATGTGAAACAGAGCTGACCTTAAAGCAGTCTTTCTTACTATGACACCATTCATGCAGGGAGGCAAAAATACAGGTTTGTAACAATAGGATCAATCAGAACTTGAGCCAAATTGGCCTCTGAAATCCCTTTCGTGTACAAGGAACTATGAATATCCAATTTATTCGATGGATTGGAGCTTAAATATGAAAACGAACATGAAGAAAAAAATTGTTTGTGGATTCTCGGTGATGCTTTTATGCTCTTAAATTTTTAATTTCCTTCCTTATAAAAGTTGCCATTAAAAAGAAAAAGAAATTCTTAGTTGGAAAACCTTTATCGATATTCTTTTCCCTATTGATGATAATAAATGTGAAAATAGAGAATTTATCTTCTTTAAATTATATTATAGACTTATTATTCTGAAACTCAGCTTGTAAAACATTTCGACCGCTCGAAGAAATACTTCTGAAAAGTGAACCATCATGTGATAAATTTAGAGTTTTCTGATCTAAGATGAATGAAAATAGGATTAGTCAACAATAAATAATAGAGAAAGCTCCAGTCTGTTGTCTCGGGGGAAATTTCTGCTCTGATAGCAAAATATCTCCGCTGCAGTCTGATAAATAAGTTCAACAATAAATTATTACTTTTGATTCTAACATCGAAATTTTTGTTTGAGTTTAGATCTAAGCGATGTAATTTAAAGATCTATATTTCTCTTATACGGCTCCAAATAGAACGTGATATTTGGTTATTAGATTTGGCAGCACTGTAGGCGTGAATATGTGATTTCTCTTTTAAGATGTAAACAAATGAGATCCTCATTTTGAGTTTACTGTTATTACTTAAACAAGCATCAGAAACGTTCCATTAAATATTTATTAAAAGCGTAAAATAATACAAATTCAATGGACAAATGAATGAATTAAAATGATAAATTAATCGAAAGGCGTTTAAGAAGTAGTGGAAACGATTTCCCCAGAGCTTTCCTAGCAATTTTTAATAAAGATATAAACCCAGAGGATATCTTGCAAAGCACTGGCTTGCAAAAGTTACAAAATAATTAACTTTTCCGCTAATATATCATTTTTGCTGAATCTGCCTTGTCATCCTTGTCGAGTTATTTGGCGAATCATCTTTCGCATGCTCTTAATACACTATTTGGCCCAAAGTATACGGACACCCATTGGTTTTCGAACAAGGAGATTCATCAAAATCACCTTGTTTCTCCACATGAGTATGAATAAGTATAGAAATCGTCAAATATTTTGACGATAACTATACTTTATTTATAGTATATATATTGTACAGTCAAGGTAACGCTTTATACGATACCGGACGTCATATAATAAAAAAGGGTTGTTTTAATAATCACAAATGTAATATACCAACAAAGAGAGAATGTAAATTTTGTAAATATCTTTGCTATCCTAAGTTTAAATATAAAAGTGACTTGTATTTTATAGATCCGATCTTAAAGTTTATCCCCTGATAAAAGTATTCAGTATATTTACGCACTCACCAAATACAAATGCATGAATTATTTCATTTCTTTTTATAAATATTTGCAATATCTTTAACGAAATACTGATTATCAATTTCAAACCAGAATATGCGTTTTGTAAAAAAATTTAAATATAAAAAATGCTTGGGAACTGATCTCCCACAAACTTTTATTGTACTCCTTCCCCACACAAAATTGTGTATCCGCACTTGAAATACTTTATTGGCTTGGAGTACTCACTTTTTGTTTTCAGATCAACGCGAGAATTGGGTGATTTTTAATAAATACATCGTTACAAACCTGTCATTTTGCTTTTCAGCACGAACAGTGTCATCTTAAGAAAGACGATTTTAATATACGCTCTGTTGCTTGTTGAGCGGTTGCAACATCAGTAATCTGACACCTTGGCGAAAAACTTTGTAATGGATTTGGCCACAAAATGGTTAATGCTGGAAACTTTTAAAATCCACGATTAGTCGAATAGTAACTGATCAGTCGAATAGTAACCTTAATTGGTCTAGAAGGCTCTCGGCCCGCCTCTCAGAAACTACAAAACGCCAGCAATCTCAAGTTGAAAGTGAATAGAATTGAGCGGGAAGTGGAGTTGGAGTAGAAGACAAGTAAAGAGTCTTCGAAAGGATAGCGAAGCAGAGGTGGAGGGCCAGCTTTGTGAATAATTTAAGAGTGTGGTGAACTTCTGTAGGCCAAATCCTGTTGTCTACTGTAGAAGCTGCGACGCATAGTGTGTGGAGTACCCAGTCATGTGGTAGTGAGTGGAAAGCTAAAGCGAGGAGGCAGTGATAACTTCAGCCGTTTGGAGAGACTATTGGGCGAAGCTCCTAGGATCCCCTCTCCTGCTGGATTCTGTCTGGCCGCTTTGAGTGTTATGGTCGATTACAATTTATGGGCTTTTATCTACTGTATGGTGCTGTGAAGTGCTGTCCTTTGCTTGCCTCGGTTGTACATATTTGTCGTCTGTGCATTCGCACTCTTTGTGTTGGTGTCTTCGTGCAAATAAACGTTATTATTGTTTTCTACTGAGACCTGCTGATTGAGTTTTCATATTATATGCCCACTGTAAACGTACCCGATGATCCATAACAATGTATATATATAGTAAAGAAAATTTCGCTTCTTGTGCATGAAATGAATATCTTTGGCAAACTAATTTACTAAATTTTATTTATTTCTGTCAGTGTTTTTAAAAATTATACCTTTATGAATTCAAAAGCCCAGACGGTTAATTACTGCACGGATTTAGTTCTAATTTTGATACTAGGATACATTTTAGATTCTAAACTTGAGTACAAAATTATATTGATCCAACTTTTTTAAGTCTTGTTCTTTTGTAATCGTAAAGCTAACAGAAAGATTTTCTCTGAACGGATTTCCCTTAAAATTTTATAGAAACCTGCAACTTGATGTAAAGGCCATGTACAAAATTTATAAAACTTTCTTACATTGTATACTTCGTATTTGTGAAGTAAAAATGGAAATTTCCAAAACATTTTATCGATTTTCATCAAAATTCTTCACTACCTCTGCTTGCAGTTTTAAATAAAATCACTTACTCGGAATTATTGGAGTTCATGGAAATGGCACAATTGTGAAAAGGCTGACAAAGTTAAAATATATTTATTCACTGTGATACTTCTGAGTTTAAACTTCATTGAAAGTTGAAACAATCAAACTGAGTTTAAACTCTCGTTATTGAAAGGAAGTAACTTTGAAAAGAGCAGAAATAGCAAAGATGTTTAAGATTGAATGAATCAATTTCACTAAAATATTTAACCGATTTGCTCAACTCAGTTGAGTTATTCTGAAGATATAGAAATAAGATTTAGAAGTAATAAATCAGTTTGCCTTTGATTGTTTTAAAGATTTCCCGGTTATACTGTGAGATATAATCTACATTTGCTGAATGTAAATGCATAATATCCTATCTATTCTATCGTACTCTGCATTTATATATGGTAAATGTAGAATAAGATGAAGAACCATAAGGAAATACCACGACCAGAGATAAGGAAGAAGTTTAAATATTTGGATGTTTATGGTGCAAGAACCAAAGAGTACATGTTGCGCAAAGGTTCATGGTATAAATGTATTCACGATAAAATTATGTACAACAAGTAATATAAAAAACATTTTTTAAACGAATTCTTACTTAGGTTATTAGGAAAAATTTATTAAGTTAAGAAGAGTTTTATTTTAGTTACTTTTTATTATATGATTACAATTGTTCTTGTTGTTCTCGTGCTCCTCTTCACAAAGGAAGGAGAGGTGCAGTAGATTCTGAGGGTATCGGTCCCTTAGCATCCGAGAGCAAAAGTTTGACTAAGTCGCATACGGCACAAACCGTTTTTACGGGCGGACTTCATTCATTCATTCACAGATCGTAATTTAGATCTGAAACAGAGATCGATCACCTCTGACCCAGTACCCCTTGTGGAATTACTCTGCACAAGACGAACATTGTCATCACGGCAACCACACCCGATGAGTCCTCGGCCGGCAGGTTCTAACTCGCAGCCAAGGGATGCGAATCCAACGCCCTACCAATTAGGCTTACATGTCCTAACAATTGCAATTACTATAAATAATTGGTTAAAAACTATATGAGCATTGAATTTTCAACGGCAATTGGATTCAAATCCAATTGTGGCAACACAAAACGCGTGATTTTTTTACACAAGTTGAGGTAATGCAATGCAGATTAGAAATTTTTAATTTTCTTTATCTGCATTACTTTAATTCTAAAGTACTTCGAAATGAATCAGAAAATTCGATTAATTAACAATGTTTAATTTTAAATGCATCAAACATTATGAAAATAGCAGAATCATTTAAAATATTCGGCCAAAAACATGTTAAGCCTAACTATATTGGCGCTAAAGAGAAAACAAACTGAATTATTTACTTATTTGGTGATGGGGAAATAAAGAATGTTTCCCTAGAAAGTTTTTAATTAATTACGAAAAAATGGGGGAATTAATATTTGAAAAAAAATGCATTAACATCAAATGTCATCCACTACAAGTTAAAAAAAACTTATTTGAAATTGAGAGGATGAATAAAAAGTATTTTATTAAAGATTGAAAATTTGGACAAGATATATATATATAGGGAGAGTGTGAGGTAATAGTACGAACTGAAAAAAGAAATGACTGCAAAGGCAATTAAAAATAAAATTGTAGAATACGATGAAAATTGAAAATATGATTAGAATTATTCTTAAACAAAAGAATGTATCAAAAAATTTAGAATCAATTTGAAATTTACATACACCTGGTAAATTTAAATCATTCTGACATTGATGTGCGTGCCTTAATCCCCTACAAATGATGATGGCGGATAAAAAAATTGCAAAAGGTAGAAATAAAATTAAATTGCGCAAAAGCAGTCTGGTCATGCGAGTGTTTTTTTCAGCTAATCCATAGATGCTTGATAATTATAAGAATATATCCAATGCTTAAACCTAGGCAAAGAATAGATTACCGTCTACAAATTAGATTAAAAAGAAAAATTGAAATCGGACACTAAAAACAAGCTATATCTTTGATGACCTATTGATAATCAAGAGATCTGAAGTCAATGTAAATAAAATATAAATTTTTATATTTTAAATTTATTATTTATTTATTTATTATATTTATTTTTTATTTATTTTGGATAGTGATCGCCGATGTTGTTAAAGAAATATTTCAACCCTTTACCGCATATGGACCCACATATGGTATTACAGTTTTTATTCAATTTTATTTCTAAATTAAATATTATAAAATAATGCAAACTATTTTAATCCGTCAAACATATATTTATCAGTAATAAACCTTAAAAAAAGTATAGGATTTTATAACATTTCGCAATAGCCTCACTTTTGTGCAAGTGGGTGAAAAAGCAGAATTGAAGTGCGAGTCATTCTTTTTCAAAAAACGATAGCAGAGTAGAACATAAGTACTTTTTGACAAAAAAAAATTTTCATGCAGTCAAAATACTCATCTTTCTGGACGGACAGTAATTTTTCCACTTTTAAAAAGTAATGGTTTTTGTCTCAGTGCATACGAGCCCATATATGGTTCCATAAAATATATTTACATAACTTTTTCATTTTTTTCTCTTTAATATGTCTTATTGACAATTAAATAAAGCTATTTATACCGTGAAACATTTTTTTTTCAACGGCTTATTAATTCTTGAAGTATAGATTTAATACAATACCTAATATTTTGAGCAATCATTACTTGTTGTAGTCATGGAGTATTTCCTAACTCAACAAGTAATTACCTGCAAAATTTGTTAATTCTAAATCTAACGGTCTATTTTACAATGAAATTTAAAAAGATTTTCATGATACCACATGGACATATTATGATATTATGAGGTAGAGTATGAGGTAGTATATTGAGGTAGAATTATGGACATATTATGAATGTGACATGTAGAGAATTGCGAGTGTCATAATTCACAGAATTTTCAATTCAACTAGGTGTTTAAATAAACGATCCAAAACACACAATATTTAATTAAAATTTGCCATTACGGCAAGAAGACTAAAATCGCAAATATTTGCCAACTCTCTTTCAACTCAGGTGATATTTATTCAACTGCATCGGAAAATTTGCTTTTCGGCATTTAAAGCGTAAAAAAAGATGTAGTAAAAAAGAAAAATGGAGACCAATCCTTGCATGAAGTTGGTAAGTCGATCAATACAGTCATAAAAAAATTCAGTTTAGGCGTATTTCCTAGTAATAAAATGCTGCACAGTAATAAAGAATCTACGGTAAGTAGAGAAGCGGAGCACTTTTACATATTTTCGGTCCATTAAACCAACTTTAACACTCCGAAAGCAACGATGAAAGAGTTAAGCCTGTTTAGAAAGTTCCCTTCAAAGAAAGCGACAAATGAGCTTAACCGGTTTTTTTTTCTTCAGACGTTGCAATACTGCTGTATTCTTTAATGGTGGAAGACGAGACTTAACGAAAGCTTATTTTCCAGAAAATGGGGAATTTTTTATGCGTTTTCCGTTTCGAGTTTGTAAACCATTAAAACAAATCTAAAATGTAAAGCGCGAAGAATGTGTTAGAATATGGAATTAAAGTAGATTCCCCTCGTTGTAAATTCAGTCATCCAATATTTGCGTCTCCTAATAAACTTGACAGCGAGATTACGCATTTTTGTTTTAATCTCCGAATCTTGTTTAAGTGGCTTTGGGCAATACGAGAACTATTTGTATTTTTGAATTGATAAAGGTTTTGTGTTGTTCATAGTTATTATAGAAACAAGAGAATAATCTTTCTCGCCTGATTTATCATCTAGAGCAGAGTTTCTCAAACTTTTAGACATTGCGACCCTCTTTTTAGACTAAGTATTTCGGCGATCCCCCAAAGTTTTAACTCTGTCTAAAGTATAGACAGAGATTTTTAAAATGTTACACCTACTCAAGAGTTCGTAGAGTATGTGTCGGGTATTGGCGCCACATCCCTTGACACTACAGCTCTCTCCTTACTAGTATCATCTCATCTCGAAACTTTGATTGAACAGTTTACAGATTACATTCCAGTTAAGGATATGAGTGGGATTGTGTGGATAGTCAATCCGTTCATTGAGCAAGCCGTAACAAAAGCTGAGCTAAGTGCCCTTCATCATGATCAACTGATAGAGATTTCAAGTGATAAGTCAGCTAAAGTAACTTTTAACATAGCTTACTTATATCGACAAATTTTGAATACGTATTAAAAAGGAATACCCAGAACTGTCCACAAGAGCATTAAAAGCTTTGATTCCATTTTCTACACATTACAAATGTGAACAAGGATTATACATAATGATAAATTTAAAAAAAAAAATTAAAGAAATTGTTTGACACTAGAAAATGGCATTGTTTTGTGCGTTCCAAGGCTCATTCCAGACATTAAAAAATTGGTTAATTCCAAACAAGCTCATGTATTCCATTAATTAATAGAACACAAAAATAAACTTGCATGTGTATTAAAAGCTTTATGTGTACTCTTTTTTTAAATGAACCCCACGCGACCCACCTTTTGAGAAACCCTGATCTAGAGTTATCTTAATCTGATTACTCCGACAGTCCTGAGGCAAAAGGTATTGAGGCAAAGGCCGTAGTGAAAGCAACACTGGCAAGAATTGGTTGAATCCTAAAGCCTAGTTCCAACGATCTGGGAATCTTCAGGCGGGCTACGCGTTTCCCCGTTTTGCCCCTCTTGGGGTTTCTCTGAGTCCTTTGATGCCTGGACATTTTACTGACAATTTACGGGAAAACTTCGGACGTTTCCATAGAAATCAAAGCACCCCAAGAAACTGCAAGAGGGGTAAAACGGGAGAACGCGTGGCTCGTCTGAAGATTCGACGGGTCGTTGGAACGCCACTTAAGGGTCATCACTGTCCATGGTACAACCCTTACAGGGAGATGTAGTTCCATTATTGATAGGATATATATAACCCCCACCTTTTCTGTACCCACCAGGTTGGTGAAACCCAACCACCTGGAATTTTTTTGTCTTCCTGTTTTATCCCCATGAGACTGACATTTGTAGTAAAGTGAATAATCGTCATTGCAGTAGCTTCATGTGAACTGAGGATGGATTCCTGAAGTCTATCGTTGATCCATATCCAATTCCTGCTGCGGGATCCAATGACGAAAACCAATAAAATGTGAGCTGTGCTTGATTATTCAAGAACCTTCTTTGCCCTGCTCTAGAAATTATAAAATACCGTCAGTCCAAACCAAAGACAGTGGTATAAAGAGAGAGTCGTTTAGTAAGTCACATGCGAATTAGTTGTATCAGTTCAGCGAAGATCAAGCATTGTGTGGGGTTCAAACGATTAGTGGATTGAGAATTAGTACGCCTGTCATCGGAATGGTGATAATTCAAACAATTATTATCCTTGTAGAGGTGAAAACTTGTTTTAGTGTATTATTCCAACATTCCTATGTATTTTTATACATTAACACATGAAAACTCAGCTAATAGTCTCCCATTAACTTAGTTTTCATGTATGAATCACGTATAAAAATACATGATTAACAAATAAGTTAGTAGTCTCAGTTGATACTAAAGATGAGTTGAGACTCAGTATCCGAAACCCTGCTCCGTTTTTAGATCAGAGATCATAGCTATAGGTACAACCATAGGGCATGATCTGAGCACTCTCAAAAATAGTATTTGGATCCTTACTGGTGACAGGAATGCCATTCAGTATTTGAAAAATTGACCAAAACTTTTTGATATTCCAGATTAACTCATATTGAGGCATCTCTATGAGCTTGGCCTAAGTTGCCCTTCAGTGGATTCCTTCACATGTTGTGGTGCATGGAAACGAGATTGCAGATATTCTCGCCAAGCAAGGCTGTGATCTGCCCATGGGCTCTTTAGAAGAACTCACCCTCACAGAAATCCATTCTTTAAATAGTCTTAAATTGATCTCTGCTTGGCGTATTCCTCCGGTCCACCATCGGTATGCTGCCAAGGGTCCTGGTTTGTCTATTATGCAGCGATCCCAGGCCTTTACAAATGGCCATGGCCATATTGAGGAGCGGGCACTTGAAACGCTTGAGTTTCTTGAATGGAGAGATCTTCTCTCATTGTTTCTGTTACATCTCTGCCAGTCCTGCTCATCTTCTTTATTGCCTTGGCGCTTCTTGTAGGCTGCTGTTGGATTAACAGGAACTCATTTTTTGGAGAACTGGCTCGCCGGGGCTTTTTGGACCTGGTGTGGGCTTTCCTACGCCCGGGGGAATGGTAACAACACACCATAGTCTCCCATTTACACCTGCGACTGTGACTCTTCCATCTTTCGTACCCTGCTGTTGACCACATTGTTAAAATTAGAGCGTATTCGGTTTTTACATTCAATTCAGTTACATTGTCAACACAGCCTACTATGGTAATACAGTCTACTTTCTTCCAATTTTTCTTTTTCTTCTGCTTTTGGTAATTCAGCCTATTCTATTTTTAATATTATCTGGATTTATAAAAAAAAACGAGATTCAAAAGGTAACCGATACAGACAATGTCTGATTAAGGGTGGGGCATACGGGGCAGTTGCCCCAGGTCCCCACTTCAAAAAACGAATAGAAAGGGCATTTTACGCTTCCTTCTTTAATGAACATTCTTCATTACCGAAGTGGTGAAGTAGAAGGGGCCCCCAAAGAAGTTTTGCCCCGGGTCCCAATTCAGCTAAGTCGGGTACAAGATACAGAAGATTCTTTAGCAGTGAATTAAGTCACACAATGACAAAAATATCAAAAAGCATACGGTATATATTTAAAGGAAAATACAAAATCATGATGGCTTCGATGACGGCGTTATTTATTGCGCACTAAATAAAAATGGGAAACAGGTCATAAAAACAAACAGTAAAAGTAACGTAAACGTTCAGAGGATGTCCTTTATGAAGCCATACACATTCCGAGTGTACTTTTTTTTTCTCATACTGCTGAGTTTTTGTTCTGTTGGAAACCTGTATTCCACTAAATCTCTGCTGAGCACTTTATCTGTGAAATTCTTCTTTTACTTTTTTTGCTTACTTTGCAGATTAAGAGTCCCAGAGAATTATGCATGCATTCTGATTTAATTCCAGTTTGCAATCGATACACCTTAATACAAATTCATAATTTTGGTCTTAAGATCCCAGTGATATTTGATCTAAAATTTAATGTATATCTTCAGATTTGTTTACAAAAATTCACAAATTTAATTTATCACTTCCAATTTTTCTTTAATTAATATGATTTAGGAAAATATGAAACTCGAGGAAATCATCAAAATTAGTAAACAGAATCGAATATAATCGTGATTAAATTTTTACACCCTTTTCTTAAAATAAATTTGTTTAATAATGAATCCCTTCAATTAAAATTAATTTTTT